>PISX010002593.1:0-156610 GCA_004024625.1 Mellivora capensis | reverse complement strand
TAATGGACATTGGGGAGGGTATGTGCTATGGTTAGTGCTATGAAGTGTATAAACCTGGCAATTCACAGACATGTACCCCTGGGGATAAAAATACATTATATGTTTATTTTAAAAAATAAATAAAAAATAAAAATTAAAAAATTAAAAAGAAAAAAATAATGATATGATCTATGATATATGATATGATAATAATGAGAATTTCAGAGCCCTCCATGCCCCTCATTTCATGATTCGGGTGATGCCAGTCGATGACATTTGTAATTTCTAAAGGGCAGTCTTGGTTTATCTGAATTTGCAAGGATTACTGTTAAAAGTGTCTTGAAAAATTTTACACTGTAATTCACAGTATGATTAAGAGAAAAAAAAGAAAAAGAAAATGGGCAGAGGATCTGAACATTTTCCCCAAGAAGACATAGAGCTGAACCAATAGGTATATGAAAAGATGTCTAACATCATTAATCATCAGGGAAATGTTAATCAAAGCCACAATGAGGTATCATCCCACATCTGTTAGAATGGCTACTATCAAAAATAAAAGAAATAGCAAGCGTTGGCAAGGATATATAAAAAAGAAAACCCTTGTGCACTGTTAAGCATGTAATTGGTGCAGCCACTATGGAAAATAGTATGAAGGTTCTTCAAAAAATTAAAAATAGAACTTCCATATTATCCAGCTATTGTCCTGGGTTTTACCTGAAGAAAAAAAAACACTAAATTGAAAAGATATATACACCCCCATGTTCATTGAAGCATTATTTACAATAGCAAAATATGGAAACACCTAAGTGTCTATTAGTGGATCAATGGATAAAGAAGATGTGGTATATATACTCAACAGTATACTACCCAAACATAAAAAAGAAGGAAACCCTGCTATTTGTAACAATATGAATGGAACTTGAGGGAATGATACTAAGTGAAATGCGTCAAGTAAAGACAAGTATAACATGATTTCACTTCCATGTGGAATCTAAAAATATGAAACAATCAAATGAATAAAAACCAAGCTCAAAGACAGAAAGCAGATTGGTGGTTACCAAGGCAGGTGGGGGGTGGGGGGAGAAAGGGGTAACAAATTACAAACTTCAAGTAATAAATAAATCATGGGGATGTAATGTACCACATGATGATTATAGTTAATAATACTTTACAGTGTATTTGAAAGTTGCTAAGAGAGTAGATCTTAAACGTCTATCACAAAGTAAAAAAAGAAACTTTTTTAAAGTAATTATATATGGTAAAATAAAAAAGAATTGACAGGAGATTTGACTTATAGTTTAAAATATGCTCATGGACACATGCAAATAGTCACTTGGATATCTACTTAATTTGTGACAGTAAAATATTTTAAAAATGAATAAAAGTTAACACAAGTGAGAAGCCTTTTTTATTATTATTTTACAATGTTTTAAAAGTGTATTGCTGTATTTTGTAAAAATCAAGCTCTGATACAGTCACCACAAAACAATCATTCAGGTGATATTTGTTATCTCTTCGATAGCTGTATATTAGGATTTAAGGAGTACTTTTCATTTGCCCATGTTAAGATTTCTAAGACCAGTTTACTATTTTAACAAGACAAAAGACAAATTATATATATGTATCAACATAGTGCCTTCCAGTAAATATTTCTCCCTCTAAATTTTTTTAAAGATTTTATTTATTTATTTGACAGACAGAGATCACAAGTAGGCAGAGAGGCAGACAGAGAGAGAGGAGGAAGCAGGCTCCCCACTGAGCAGAGAGCCAGATGTGGGGCTCAATCCCAGGACCCTGGGACCATGACCTGAGCCGAAGGCAGAGGCTTTAACCGACTGAGCCACCCAGGCACCCCTCTCCCTCTAATTTTTATATAATTATCTTGTGAATAGGACCAAAAATGGAGCATTTTTAAAAATTTAAACTTATTTCTTATTTTTTTACAGACTTATCCATTACAAATAAGAAAAATGAAATTACATTTCCCCAAACCCTGTATAACATGAAAAAAAAAAAAAACATGTTTTGTCCCTTGCTATGCTCATATTCTAGCTAAACTGAGATTTTTTTGGGGGGGAGGGCAAACTTTTCCTCGTTTTCCTTGAAAAAAATCACTTAAATAGTTGTATTTTCTATCACCTAGGATGGCCTCAGTAACTATTACTTGTAAATTTTAACAAAGTAACTTTCAACTTCTATTTCGGGGAGAAAAATGAAGGATATGATGTAAACTGCCTGTCCTACATAAGCATTTTAGCAGGCTAGAAAATATTACAATAGAGGTAAAACTTTTGCAAGTCACATCCATCCCTTTTATAACTTCTTAAAGTGTCAAAAAATATGTCAGTTTAGTAACACTTCTTAAAGTTATAGACTTCTTTAGCACATAAAAATAAGAAGCAAACATTTATAAAGTTTTTCCTGCATTTGTTTTTGTAAATAGCTTTATTTAACATAGCCCGAGTCATTCATTTTCACCTGACTGTGCCTGGTTTTACACTACTACTCATATTTAAGTAATTGCAACAGAGACCTTATCCTCAGCAAAGCAATATATATTTATTATCTAGCCCTTTATAGAAAAAGTTTGACAACTCTTCATTTAATTATAGAAGGACTTTAAATGTGTTAATTAAATTATTCCAAGGTTTTACATTATTACCTATGAATCTTAGAAATTATGTTCAAGAAGATATGCAGTCAGTTCTGTTCCAACACTTGTTCTGAAACCATGGATTTGTTCCAATGCATTTGATATATGGAATAATTCGAGCATGCTGCAAATTTTGCTTTTGTTTCTGCACAATTTATTCTCCAAGAAACACTACCTGAAAACAAGAAACAACAACAACAACAACAGAAACAAAAGCAAAAAATACTGCACCTAGCTGAACTGCCCTGCATAGGAACACTCAGAATACTTACACACATGCCTCAAACATCTCCCAGCTACCTCTGTTTACTGTGGTGTCGTGAGCTACACTTCCTCAGCTGGTGTTACAACTTACCATCAGATTTCACATAACCCTCTTTCTACCAATTCATAATAATCACAAGCTGCAATCTCTTTCACACTCACTTCCCCAAACAAACTTCTGGTCTTTTTCAAAGAAAAAGTGCCAAAATTATTGTTATATTTATGTATCTGTTAATCATTCCATATGTGAAAAACAGTGCATTATTTTACTAGGCTTTTCCCACTGTGTGTGTGTGTGTGTGTGTGTGTGTGACTGTGTGTGTTACTAGCAAAGATTCTAAGTGTTGTATTCTTTTTTTTTAAACTTTCTTTTTAAGATTTTGTTTATTTATTTGACAGACAGAGATCACAAGTAGGCAGAGAGGCAGGCAGAGACAGAGAGAGAGGGGGAAGCAGGCTCCCTGCTGAACAAAGAGCCTGATGTGGGGCTTGATCCCAGGACCCGGAATCATGACCTAAGCCTAAGGCAAAGGCTCTAACCCACTGAGCCACCCAGGTGCCACTAAGTGTTGTATTCTTAACGTCATCTTTTCTCACAAGCCTTGTGGTTTTTATTGTGTGATTTTTGCACAACCTAGTAATTTTTTAAGAATACATATATTCCATTATAGCAAACTGACTACATCTATACCTCTGCTTCCCTATCTACCTGATTTCTCACAAAGAATTCAAATAGATGCACCTCTGGATCCGGATGAAACATTAAATTGTCTTCCTCACTTCTCCATCAGGTGTATAGTTTTTAAACTATCAGTGGCATTTCAAGTTTTCTGAAAACAGTGTAGCAGTATGTGCGTGGTCATTAGCACAGAACAAGCATCATCTAATAACAGTTTCCATTGTAGAATGTTTTCAGGTACTTGAATAAATCAAATATTTAATTGAAAAAAAAATAGATCATAGATCAAATAGATCTATGATCTATTTAATCATAGAATGTATCATATAATGGATTCATATAATGTTCAAATTAATGGTTCTTCAATACAGCTATTTTTTAAAAATATTCAAGAATATATTAAAAGCACATAGTCTGTCAGGTTCTATAATTCTAATACTTATTAATTAGAACTCTCCAAATGTCCTAATATGAATGCAAAGTGAGATGGATTGTCATGAGGTGATAATGTTTATATTCCCTTTATTATCTCCGAAAGCAATCTGAATTGAAATGCGGCCCAAATCCATGCCATGGTTTGAAGTTTCCAAAAGAATTCTGGTAATACCTTTGTGAACTCACTTCTGGGGTATTTTGGACACTGAGACTATGGCATTACTAATATTGAAGGTAAATACTTCTTTTAAACATTGATTGATTTTTAGAGTGAGAGAGCAAGCAGTAAGGGCACAGAGGGAGAGGGTGAGAGTAAATCTCAAGTGGATTGCATGCTGAGCTTGGAGCCCAACACAGAGCTCAATCTCATGACCTGAAATGATGGCCTGAGTGGAAATCAAGACTCCAAGGATTAACTGACTGACCCACCCAGGTACCACTGAAGATAAATATTTTTTAAAATTTCCTATTAGACACAAAAATGTCTGAATTTACAGATTTTTTTAAAGGAAATTCTCAAATGTTGGATATTCCTAACTTTTTTAAGCACCAGTTAGGAAGACATTTTTCTCCAATTTCTTCAGGTACCAATTTTTTAACCAATGTGTTTTTAAGCATCCTCATCTCTTTAATGGTGCCATTGTGAAGATGTAAAATCAGTTTTCCTATGAAGTGTGTCATGGAAGCCTACTGTAGGTATTGTTCAGTACCCTGAGAAGAGTGTCTAAAAAAATCTGAATGCTGAGATTTTGCACTCTTTGGTCAAATTCAAAAGACAGTAAGTATAGAATATTTTAAAAATATTTTTAACTTGAGCTAACTTTGTATTAAATTATTTATAAGGAAACATGGTTTCTTTTGTGCACAGCATGTTTAAACTGCTTATTTAATTGGTTGTCTCTTTTTTATTCTGATTACAAGTAAAAAAAAAGCCAACCTTCTTATAAGTATTCATTTTATTTTGTGTTCAGTGGATACATTTAAAGAATTAATACCCATAAATACATCTACATTCTCAATCACTTTACTAGTTTATATAGGTAAATTATTACACTATAACACTATATTACAGTATAACGCTAAAAGTGTTAGGGGGACTGATAAGCATAAAAGTAAGTCGAGTTAATTTTCTGATTTCACAGAAAGAAAATTTAAGTCTTATAATTTTTCAAATGATTGAAGAATATGGAGACAAACTTCAAATTAAACATATGGTGTGGCTTAGTGAAAGCAGAATTCTTATTACACTTCAGAGGTGAGTTATTTGTGTGTATATATGTGTATATATATACTTGGTTAAAAAGAAAAAAAAGTAGTTTCTTAATCAATTTTGGTGTGTATTTCTTGGAGTTCCAAATGCCATAGATTCCAACAGACAGGGTTAAAAATAAGAATGTGTCTTTATTTGAACTATAGCCATGATTTAAAACAATGAATAGACAATTGTATCAAATATCATATTTTTAAAATTTGCTGTGTCTACAACAATATACTGTTTCCTTTGAGTATTCTAGGTTCACACACATAGAAAACGTCATTCTGAGTTACAGCTTTTAATTAAGTTATTTATATAATGGAGTCAATTAAAGCTTAGAATTTATTAGAATGTATTTATTTTGCTCCACCCCCCAAAATTGTGCTTTTGATAGTTTCATTTCCCATCTAGGGAATAGATTACTAAATCTGATATTTACTACAGCAAATATCATATTTTATATAGTAAATATAGTGTAAACACTATCATGAAAAAGAAACATCACTATGAAATATGATAGGTAAGTTACTCAAGTATAATGCTTAAGAAAATGACCACGTATGCTATGTATAGATTGCCTTTAAAAGAGGATAATTGACATATGTGAATTTTTTGGATAATAAAATTATACTGGGACAATTTGTGCTTTTTTTGATAAGTTAGAAAAATTGTTGAGTTTTCTTGTACTATAAGGGTACTTTCAGGAAATTGGATATCAAAAAGTAAATTTGTTAAAAATACTAGACAAGTCAGCTTTGATTGAACAACTTTTCCTAGATACCACTGTTGGGAGATGGTGGGTTGGAGAGCTGTACTGTATAGTATGTATAACAGATATTTTGCAAAGAGTCTAGAGGCATAAATAGAGTAAAAGGACCATTTGCCAGCAATCAATAATATATCCTTTCCTTACAGGATATTCTGTACCTATAAATCTCAGGTTTGGTAAATTATTCTTTTAGGTTTAGCTTCTCAACAAACTTAATACCATCAAGTTAAAAATAAAATGTAGTGGGGCATCTGGGTCCTCTGCCTTCGACTCAGGTCATGATCCCAGGGTCCTGGGATCAAGCCTTGCATGGGGCTCTCTGCCTAGCAGGGAGCCTGCCTCCCTCTGTCTCTCTGCCTGCCTCTCTGCCTGCTTGTGATCTCTGTCTGTCAAATAAATAAATAAAATCTTTAAAAAATTTTTAAAAATAAATAAAATGTAGTAATGTTTGTTTGTTTCATTTGCTTCATATTCCTAGACTTCTTTCAACTAGACTTAGCTTTTTTTTTTTGATAAAAGTGAAAATTAAGAAAAAATATCAAAATTTCTAAATGTGTGTGTTCTTACTGGCTCTAATAAATACAGTAAGAAAATAAAACCTCTGTTTAAATATCATGATATACAAGGTATCTACTTGCACTGTTTGCCCTCATACATGTTAATACAATCAGAGAGGAAAGGACACTTGGCCAAATGGTGTAGATGGTAATTACATTCCATTTTCAAAATAGAAACTTTTAAACTGAGAGTCAAGCTCATATTTAGTGTTCTTAGACAACTAATTTGTTAATGGGAAAATTTATAAAAGGAAATCAAATTTTTGAATTGGAGAGACGTGAATTAATATGATTTGTCTCATGCAACAGATGGATAATATGTGAAACTAGAAAACAAATCTAATTTACTCTATGATCAAAGGATAATTCAGAAAACAATCTGCCAAAAACCAAGGAATAAATCCAAAGAAATAAAATATAACCTATCAGCTGATGAACATTAAGTATAAGAACTGACCTTAGGAAAACCACATCAGAACTTTCCTGACTTCTGAACAGCCTGTGGCAACATACTATATATATATCACCTATGAACATTTTTTAAGAGTTCCCAAGTACCTGGCACAGAGAGGAAGAATCTAAGTAGAATAGCATTGTTCTCAGAAAATTGCAATAAGAATGACCTTTTTTCTTTCTCTAGTTGTAAAAACATCATTTTCACTTTACTCTGATTTACGGAAATACCTCCAATTAAAAAAAAATATGTCACTATTATATAGAAAATGATCTTGGGTAAAAGATCTGCCAAGTCCCTATTCCTTCTATTTAATAAACCATTAAGTTGTCCTTCCAGCTAGACACTAGAAGGAAATAAACATGATTACATAACTCTGTTCATTTTCAATATAGGAAAAATTAGAAAAAAATGTTGACCATTTCATCAGCCAGTAATCATAGAAATCCTATCTGGTTGTAGGAAGGGGGAAAAAAAGAATTGAGGAATAGGGTTTTGAGTAGAGATGAAGTTGAGTGTGTGTGTGTGTGTGTGTGAGTGTGTGTGTGTGCCCACACATGCACGTGCAGTCACGTGCTCACGTGTGTCCATGTGTGTGTATTTATTGACAAAACGCCATGCTTTACTTTAATCATCTCTTTAAAAATTTTACATATTTCAAAATAACTCTGATGTCAAAATAAAGTAAAATACATTTCAGTACGGAGAAGCCTACCAAGGTCTAAATGTCTAAAAATGATCTTTTTTCATGATTTGGCTTTTATACATGAATTGGCTGCTGCTAAACCCACTCACACATTTTTACAAGGGCCTCAGCATCTCCGATTGCTCTTTTCCTCATGTCTCTGCTTTGGCCATTTCTATGAAATCATGTTCCTGCCAACCTCTGTCTACAATGAATACCCCCATTATTTATTAACTGAATGTTTATGATGAGTTGTAATCCCATACTGCAACAACGTGCAGTAGCTCTTGTTTTGATGAAGGCCCAGTGTTCATGCCAGAGACCCTGGAGACAAAATAGCAGCGGCCCTGATTCAAACTCTTCACCACCTTGGGCCCTTTACACATTCTTTCTGAATTTCTGATCTAGTTAGATATCCCATGGACTGTTTGTATTTGGTATATCATCTTCTCCTTTTGCCTGTCTCTGGAATCATTTTTTTTTTCTTTTTAATGTTCATCCTATTTTGCTCCCACTTTAAGCCATCATCTCATCTGATTCTTTCTTATCATTGACAGGTCAGTGTTGATGAAGATGGAACCTGGAGAGGTGATATCATGAGAATCACAAAGTGTCACTTTTCAAAGAGATGGTTCTAGTTTGACAGAGGTTTGGCTACATTTCTCAAGATCTAAATTGGTTTTAATAAGTCTCCTTTTCCTGTAGTGGGGCCATAAATAGGGAAATTTTCTCTTTTCTGTTTGTTTATGGATCTAACCTTTAACAGGTCTTTCCTGAAAACTCCTGGAGAGATTTGTGAATCTAACAGAAATCACTGAGATGCATTCTGTAATAAATGACGGAACCTTAAATAGTCATTACTTATATAATAATTCATAGTATTTATAGAATCTTGGATCTTTCCCCCACCAGATCCTGGTTCATCCATCCCAAATTCATGAAAGAGGAATTTTCCTTCCCTTCTCTCTTTCTCTTTCTTTCTTTCTTTCTTTGTCTATTATCTAAAATCCACTTTGATTGTCTCATAAATGTTAGGTGACTTTTAGATCATAAATTCCTATAGCAGCCACCAACTAAATTAGTACTGAGTTCTTTGAATACAAAAGATTAAAAAAATACTTTAGCTTTTTAGTATTTAGCAGAGACTTTTAGAATTTCAGCTTTTAGTGGAGAACTATGCTTGTTCATAGTATGCACGTTGGGATAGATATTGAGCTGCGGTTAGCTTTGTCTAGGCAAATGATCTCAGTGATATGATGTGGGTTAATTATTTCCTATTCTGACTTTATAATTTAAAGATGATAAATCATCAAGTTCTAAAATAGAGTGAATTATCTCTACACAATTTCCCAGCCAATCATTAAACTCCAAAATGTTATTGCCATGAAAAATACCTCATAATATTCAAAATACAGATTATTTAAAACATAGCAGAAATTCAAGGAGAAAATGGATTGTAGTCAACAATATTTTCAATCTGAGCTTTAATGGCCATTACAAACTCAAACGAGGTTCATAATATGTGACTGAGTAGTGAAAAGCTCTTTATCCCATTATCAATCCCTTGAGGCAAATTAAAACAATCGGAAAAAGACCCTACAGCACTATAAATAATGTGTGTATATGTGTTCAGGAGTAAGGAGCCATCTAATGTGATTTTGTGGTGGTATATATTAGGGGTTTTCATGGCATATAAAGCGAGTTTAAATTCTGTGGTATTCACAGATTGTGAACCTTCATAAAATCAGTGGTGCAGGCAGTAGGCACCTCAAACATTTCTAGGGAATTGGTGTACTTATCATAAAGTAGTCACAGATGATAATCTGAAAACTCTAATTACAGGCTTATTGCAGTGTGAAATCTTTCATTGTGAAATAATGCCACAGTATACATTTAGCTGGTATGTGTAAATATCAATGACAATATCAATAGATGGAATCTATCCTTTTAATACTCCATATTCATTAGATACTCAAACCCACAATTCACCTTTTTCTGTAAACGATAAGTATTCTTTGTTGCTGGCATAAGGAGCTATGAGCAAACAGCTTATCTTAATTATAAACAGTCATACATTTCTTTGCTGCAGAAGTAGGTCACACTAGCACCTTAGTGTGATAAAATAATTTTGTATCTTATGTCTCCCCGCCCCCCAACATGTGTTGGAACTCCTTGGCTACCATATGGGAGCCTGCCATAAGCTGCGTTCAAACAAGCTGCACCTGTGTGCCTCTCCGGGCTGACGTTGCATGTTGCATGTGTTCATTTTCCAGAGATACAAATGGTATGGAGTGAAGGGAGCATCGCCCTTGGGTATTCATTATGCCGGTGATCACCTGGGAGTGGCCAATTTGAAACCACCTGGGCGGTAAGAAATCAACAGATCTGTATAAGAGGGTGACAGCCGCAGGGCTTATTTTTGCAGAATGTCGTTTAACATGGATGAACTGGAAGTGCCTAAGACGGGGGCGCTTATCATGGAGAAACACTGGGCTCGTACCGCCACACAGAAAGCTCAGTACGATACTGTTCAGCATAAAAAAGGCAGAAGGGCAGCAAGCAATGCAGAAAGTGACAAACCATTAAGCTAATCCTATAAAGATCTGGCCTGTCAGGCAGCACATTTCCTGAATACTTAGAGAGCATGAGAGAGGCTTATTAATGGTTCATCACAGTTCTTACACTGCTTACATGGCTAATATGCAAACACTGCCCTTTCTTAGTTGGGATTTTCAGCACATCAGGACGTCACTTCCATGGCTACTGTATTTTTTTTTCCTCCTGGGTAATTGAAGCATTACCATAGAAGACAATGATTGATGATGTCTTTAAAGGTCTAAAAAAGCACAGGCTATTTTTGAAACCGTGCCATGTCTATATAAGGAGAGAAGAAGGAACAGTCTGAATTCTACAGTCCGCTAGAGCAACAGCAACCAAGAGCTGAGGCTTATACGGAGCACAAGGTTACTTTCATTTTTTTGTTCTCGCTCTGCACCCTTTCCTTCCCCTTTTCTGAATCGCTGTCTACCGCCGGTTAGCGCAGGGATGGTCTGGAGTTTGTCAGATACTCAGAGTAATTAGGCCATCTTGCTAGGAAAGTGTGATTCGGCACCTCATCCCTGGGAGCTACAAAGCTCTTCTCGCCTTGGAAAGCTGCTGGACTGAGTCGAGAACAGGAATAGTGGTAGTGCCCGTGGGATCGCTTTGCATTTAGCACAACAGCTTTCTTGGAGGTATTTACAGTACTTAGGAACTATTATCTTATTACACGTGCAAAACTTCCCCTACTGATTATTCGCCTTTTTCTCATCTTCAGTTCTTATTTCAACTTTTTATGGTGTTGATTCAATCCAATAAACATTTCGGAAGAATCTGTGACACCCTGCTAGGTACTGAGAATATGAAACTAGTTTTTAATGTAGGTTTTTATTTAATTCCTGGAAAAACTCAGTATTGTAAGATAGGCGCACATGATAACAAATTTCATTTTAAAATTACTGTGTTTCCTTTTCTTCTTTTTTTACATCCGTGTCCAAATAATGGGTATATACACAAGAGAAAAGACTATTTTTGAAGGCTAGGAGAGTTATAGGTAGAAACTAAATATCAGTTTAAGTCAATTAATCTCTATTCAGTCAAAATTATCTTCAAAGATTGAAAAGCTACGGCCTCATCCTTTAAGTTACTTGAATTGCTCCCCAGTATTTGATTTAATAGATATTTAGTACTTGCCAAATACATAAAGTCATGAAACCTAATGAAAGCAAAAGGAAGCAGGCTATTAAAATTGGTTTTTGTGGGGCACCTGGGTGGCTCAGTGGGTTAAAGCCTCTGCCTTGGGCTCAGGTCGTGGTCCCAGGGTCCTGGGATCCAGCCCCACATCCGGCTCTCTGCTCAGCAGGGAGCCCGCTTCCTCCTCTCTCTTTGCCTGCCTCTCTGCCTGCTTGTGATCTCTGTTAAATAAATAAATAAAATCTTAAAAAAAAAATTGGTTTTTGCTTCTGGGTTTTTTTGTTTTGTTTTGTTTTGTTTTGTTTTGGTCTGTTTGTTCGTTTTCTTTTGTTTTGCTTTGTTTTTTTCGCTCAGAGCACTGCTGGCCATGTGAGCCTGGGCAAGTTACCTAAATATTCTAAGAATTCAATCCCTCATTTATACAATGAAAATAATAATACTTGGCTTGCAAATTGTTCCAAGTATCAGAAGAGAAAATACAGAGCACAGTGTATGACAACTGTAAGGTGTCAAGAAATTTATATTCCATTTGAAATTGAGCAGAAATTGTTTTAGCTCAGCATTATTTTTTGGTAGATTCTCATAATACATACAGATCTGTATTTTGTCCCCTCTCTCGGACTATAGTACTTCCTGTAAACAGGAATGATATATTTTATTTCAGAAGTATTTTTCATTGGTTGATTTTTCCATATTCCTCATGCATAACAGCACATGAATGTGCCTGATAATATTATAAGTGAAAATTAAGATAGAGGGGAAGCAGTTGAAGTGATTCCTGTTTTGCGGAGAAATTGAGGCAAAAGGAGATTGATTGCCTAGAGTTACATTAAAAATAATGGAAAAGAGGAAAAATTGAGAGAGGGATAATAGAAAAGAATAGAGGATCAGAATAGAGGCCCTAGGCCCCCAGGAAAGAAGTATTACTTTTCAGTCTTGACCAATTTCACAAAAAAATGAGAAGGAGGGATGCTTGGGTGGCTCAGTCAGTTGAGTGTCTTGATTGTGGCTCAGGTCATGATCTCTCAGTCTTGAATTGAGCCCTGTGTTGGACTCCCTGCTGGGCTTGAAGTCTGTCTGTGATTCTTTCCCTCTGCCTGTCCCCCTGCTCTCTCTCTCTCAAATAAGTAAATAAATATTTTTTTTAAAAAGGGGGGGAGAGGAAAATTATTCTTCTCTGATTCATAAAATCCTGGAGTGTGGCTTCACAACAAACTAAATCAGCTTACCATGTAATGTATCTAAAAATATCACTTTGTATTTCCAGTTTTCTTCCTCAAAAATTGTCTTGTGCTAATGCTCCTTCTCATATTTTTCTTCTCTTCATATTGTTAGCCCGACCTTCTCCAGCTCCTTGCTTATTACTCATTTCAAAAACTGGTGTATGAGCTCACTGGAATCCAATGCCAGAAGTTAGCCCAAATCATCTCTGACCTTCAGGAAATCAAAGCTAACTGGAAAAAAAGGTCTTCTCAGGCTCGAACCTAATTCAAATACATACTTAAGTGATTATTGTATATTCTTTAAGTCTCTGACAGTAGTGACTATGAGAACATTAACAGCAGATTCACATTAATCTCTCAATACATTTATTTTCCCATCTAGGCTCTAAACTTAAAATTAAATTTTTATATAATCTTAACCAAGCTGATATAATGCATTCTTTCCATTAATAGTTTTATTCAAATGTCAGGACACCATGCTTTCCATGGCAATGGAAAGTTAATTCGATTCACTTGTGATGTGCTTTTAGGCTCTGAAGTTATAAGGTAATGAGGTAGTTTCTCCTCAGCTTCAATGTACTGCACGGCAGGGTGATCCCGGGGGTACCTCAGGGCTTTTGTTAAAAATGCTTTATCTGTAGGCCCCATCCCCAGCATGGGCACATACCAAATGTGTCATTAAACTTCAGAAAAAAAAATGTTCATGGCATAGAAAAGAGTCTCCAGGATGCCTCGGAAAGAAGAACAGCGAGAATGACAATCTCTATCAAAATCCCACATTTGATAGGGATGTGTGTATACATCAAGCCTCAAGATATTTTGGCCATTTGGTGATGTGTGTTGGATATAGGAAACTTCCTTACAAGCCACCTCAGAGGTCTTTCGATTTCTATTACTCGAATGTTTACAGTGATAGGGAATGGATGACTGTTAGAATCCATCACAAAGAGAATAAGAAGTAAGCCCCATAGCTAAAAGAATTGTTTTGACTGATAGAAAGGATTAATGAATAACTAGCTGACTACAAGTTCTCCAGGAAATCTGGATATATCTAAAGTAAAATCATTCTTAGAGGCTGAATTACTTCCCTCCAAAATTCCTGTGTTGAAGTCCAAACCTTAGTACTTCAGGATGTAACTATATTTGGTGGTAGAAGAAATAAGTTAAAATGAAACTGCAAGGGTGGGCCCTAATCCAATATGACTACTGTCTACAAGAAAAAGGGCAATTGGACACATAGGGTAGGTGTGCACAGACAGATGGCTCTGTGAGGAAACAGCAAGTAGGAGGCCATCTGCAAGCCAAGAAGAGAGGCCTCAGAAGAAACCAACCCTCAAACACCTTGACCTTAGACTTCTAAATTTCAGAACTGTAAGAAGTAAATTTTTGTTGTTTAAACAAGCCACCCTATTATAGCAGCTGTACCAAATTAATATAATCAGAAACATGGAATTATTTATCAACATCTACTTGAGTTGTTCAAAGTATTTACCATATTCTTTAAACCATAACACAACCAATATAACAATATTGATTACTTTAATAACTATTCTTGAACTTTGGTCTCTGTTTCATTTTGCATTGTTATTAACCTTTGTATTCCTTTTAAAAAAAAAACTATTTTAAACCTCTACTATGCAGCACTGAATGGCTTTATAAATTAGATTTTACTGCAGACTTGATGACATTTTTTAATGAGTTTAATTTAAGATTACAAGGCAAAACAGTTCTTATATGCAAAACTTACATTGCTATAGAGTCATTTCGACAACCAAAGTTTTTTTTGTTTTCTTTTGTTTGTTTGATTTTATTGAAGTATAATTAACATACAGTGTTATATTAGTTTCAAGTATACAATATAATGATTTAACAATTCTGTACATTACTCAGTGCTCACCACGATAAGTGTAGTCACCATCTGTCACCAAACAATGTTATTACCATCTTATTGACTATATTCCCTATGCCATACTTTTCATCTCTATTTCTAAATTTTGTAACTAGTTTGCACCTCATAATTCCCTTTATCTATTTAGCCCACTGCCCTCCCACCACCAACCCCCCCCCCCCCCGGAAACCACCAATTTGGTCTGTCTTTAAGAGTCTACGGTTTTGTGTTTTTCTCTTTCTGTGTGCATTTGCTTTATTTCTTAAATTACATATGTGAGTGTAATCATATTGTATTTGCCTTTCTCTGTCTGACTTACTTCACTTAACATAATGCCCTCTAGGAAAACCCATGTTGTTGCAAATAATACAATATCACTTGTTTTTATGGCTGAGTTGTACTCCACTGTATTTCTACTTCCCTCACTTAAAGACATGATTTTTCTTTCTTTTTTTTTAAGATTTTAGTTTATTTATTTGACAGAGAAAGACACAGTGAGAGAAGGAATACTAGCATGAGGAGTGGGAGAAGCAGGCTTCCCGCTGAGGTGGGAGCCTGATGTGGGGCTCTATCCCAGGACACTGGGATCATAACCTGAGCCAAAGGTAGATGCTTAATGACTGAGCCTCCCAGGCACCCCATGATTTTTCTCTATTTTCCAACTTTCACACTGACCTTTCCCTCTCTTCAACGATTATGGGTTGGTATTTTTAAGACATTGGATTTATATTCCTATCTCCTTCTACATTCTCTACAAAGGAAATTTCATATACTTCCACACATAAAACTGTCAAGTATATGTTTAAAACCTCAAATCTATGTCTCCATCCTCATCTTCTTTTAAATCTGATGAAATATTCTCCCATAATTTGTGTTATATGATGCCATGAAATGTTCCAATGTCAGAATTATTGGAATCCGTGGTGGGGAGGAGAAAGAAGGAAGACTAGAGGATATAGTTAAACAAATTCTCCATGAAAATTTTCCCAATCTGGGGAAAGGAACCAGCATTTGTTTCCTAGAGGCAAAAAGGACTTCCTCCAAGATCATAGAATCTAGGAAGGCCTCAAGACACCTGATTGTGAAACTGATGAATCATAATTTTAGACAGGAACTCTTGAAATGAGCAAGAGGGAAGAGATTCCTTTTGCACGGAGGAAGGCCCATCAGAATAACATCAGACCTATCCACTGGCAAGCCAGAAAAGGATGGCAAGATGTACTCAGGGCACTAAATGAAAAGAACATGCCACCAAGAATACTTTATCTAGCAAGACTGACATTCAAAAGGATGGAGGGATAAAGAGCTTCCAAGACCGGCAAGGTTCAAAAGAGTGTGTGACCAACAAGCTGCCACTACAAGAAATATTAAGGGGGGGTTCTATAAAAGAAGAAAGAACCCAAGTGTCATAGAACAGAAATTTATGGAGACAATCTATAAAAACAAGGACTTCACAGGCAACACCATGCCAATAAAAACGTATCTCTCAATAATCACTCTCAATGTGAATGGCCTAAACACTCCCATAAATGCCACAGGTTTGCATATTGGATAAAATGACCAGGACCCATCTATATGTTGTCTACAAGAGACCCATTTTGAATCTAAGGATACATCCAGACTGAAAGTGAAGGGATGGAGAAGCATCTTTCATACCGATGGGTCTCAAAAGAAGGCTGGGGTAGTGATTCTCATATCAGATCAATTAGATTTTAAACTAAAGACTGTAGTCAGAGATAAAGAAGGACACTACATCGTTCTTAAAGGGTCTAACCACCAAGAAGATCTAACAATTGTAAATATTTATGCCCCCAATACAGAAGCAGCCAACTACATAAGACAACTGTTCATCAAGATGAAGAGTCATATTGATATAAATACATTAATAACAGGGATCTTAACATACCACTCTCAGTAATAGACAGATCATCCAAGCAGAAAATCAATAAAGAAACAAGAACATTGAATGTCACATTGGACCAGATGGACTTCATAGATAAATACAGAACATTCCACCCAAAACAACAGAATACTCATTCTTCTCAAGTGCACATGGAACTTTCTCCAGAATAGACCACATACTGGGTCACAAATCAGGACTCAACTGATACCAATAGATTGAGATTATTCCCTGCATATTCTCAGACCACAATGCTGTGAAACTGGAATTAAACCATAAGAAAAAGTTTAGAAGAAATTCAAACACCTGGAAGCTAAAGACCACCTTGCTTAAGAATGTTTGGATCAACCAGGAAATCAAATAAGAACTTAAACAATTCATGGAAATCAATGATAATAAAGACACTAAGGTCCAAAAGCCTATGGACAAAGGCGGTCCTAAGGGGGAAATACATAGCCATCCAAGCCTCCCTCAAAAAAAAAAAAAAAAAAAAAGGAAAGAAAAGAAAAGAAAATCCAGAATACACCAGCTCTCTTTACACCTTAAAGAACTGAGAATCAACAACAAATTAAGCCAACTCCACACACAAGAAGGGAAATAATCAAGATTAGAGCAGAGATCAATGAGATAGAAACTAGAGATACAGTAGAACACATCAATGAAAATAGAAGCTGTTTTTTTTTTTAGAGAATCAATAAGATCAATAAACCATTGACCAAACTAATCAAAAAGAAAAGAGAGAGGACCCAAATCAATAAAATTCTGAATGAAAAGGGAAAGATCATGACTAACACCAAGGAAATAGAAACAATCATCAGAAATTATTATCAACAGTTATATGCCAAGAAGTTAAGCAACCTAGATGAAATGGATGCATTTCTGGAAACCTATAAATTTTCAACACTGAATCAGGAAGAAATTGACAACATGAATAGACCAATATCTAGTAATGAGATTGAAGCAGTGATCAAAAACCTCCCAAAAAACACGAGCCCAGGACCTGACGGATTCTCTGGGGAATTCCACCAAACATTCAAAGAAGAAATAATACCTGTTTTCCTGAAGCTGTTTAAAAAAATTGAAGCAGAAGGAAAACTTCCAACTCTTTTTACGAAGCCAGCCATTACCCTGATTCTCAAACCTAACCAAAAAGGGGAATTTCAGACCAATATCCCTGTAGAATATGGATGTTAAGATTCTCAACAAGATCCTAGGTAAGTGCCATATATTTTTGAGTCACAAAATCAGACTCTTCTTAAGCTTTAATGATTTGCCTTTGCCTAAAGGATACATTTCACACTCAAGATCTTAATGGTTAAATATTGATATTTTAGTTATCATTGTGAGAAATGCCACTTCTATTTTATGATTCTAGATTTTCAGGACCACATATCCAATCTATGGGAGAAATAACACTGCACATTTGTTGTTGGACCAGAGCACATAACATGACATGAATAACACACTAAATTCTTAGTGTGATTTCTTCTAGCTAAAGATATGTCTGAAGTACTAGTAGTCCATTTACCATTCCATAAGGCTGGTTGCTTTTGGGAACTCAAGTCCATAGTAAGATGAGTGAATGTCTATGAACATCAGTGCATCACTTCTTTTGTGATATAATTAGTTGTTTTTGTTTGTTTGTTTGTTAGGGATGTCATGACAGGGCTTTATCACAGTGAATAAGATATTCAAGGAAGGCACTGTTGGTGCTGCTGTCATTAGCTTTGTAGTCCAGAAGGAATATCTTTGTCCACCATAAATGTTTATTTCAAAGAAGACAAGTTGCTAACCCCTCCATAACAGGAGGATCCAATGTAATCAACAGGCCATGTGGGGCAGGACAGTTTCTCCTGAAGTAAGGTGTTGTGTTAAAAATTCAGGTTTGATTCAGTTCTGACCAAGCAATGGCTATATTCTGATTGACCTTAGAGAAGAGAGGTTTATAACATTAAGCCAAATATAATTTTTGTCTACCATGGCTACTTTATTATGTAAACCTATTTATAAGCCCTAATGTGGTTTTCTGTCAAAACCTTGGAGACATTGCTGTGATTCCCTTACTAAGATATCGACAGACTCCTTAAAAAATTCGGGTGCTTCCAGCAACATTTAATCTGTTGAGGTTTAAAAGCAAGGGGAAGAGTCATTCATATTACCACTTGGGGTAGCCAGACAACCATCATGTTTTTTGGATTTCACTAAAGCTTAGAACAATAAGGACGAATTCATCAAGACACAGGTCTCTTAGTGGCAAAAGTTACCTGGTGTTGTACTTTGAGCTTATAACAAGGAACATCCTATTATGACCCAGACACTGGACCTTAGAGATATCAGACACAGAATAGTATTTCCTATGTGATTCTATGTGGCTCAAATTCAAAATCTGAAAACTTAAGTGGTGATTGATCATGGTAATCTTTGGCTTGGGGGAAGATGAACAATAGTGAATGGGTATGTACATAAGAGGACTTGGGGATTTTTATAATTTTCTTTTCTTTTTTTTTTTTAAGATTTATTTATTTATTTATTTAACAGAGATCACAAGCAGGCAGAGAGTCAGGCAGAGAGAGAGGGAGGAAGCAGGCTCCCTGCTGAGCAGAGAGCCCCATGCGGGGCTCGATCCCAGGACCCTGGGATCATGACCTGAGCCAAAGGCAGAGGCTTTAACCCCCTGAGCCACCCAGGCACCCCGATTTTTATAATTTTCTATTATTTTATACCATGTGATAGGTACAAGGGTGTGTTCACTCTTTGAAAAGGTTTTTGAAAAGTAGTTTACTTATGATTTTGCTTTTCTTTTAATTCTGTCATATTGTTTTATTTTTTAAAAATATCTCTAAAGCAACAACAATAACAACAACTAGGTAGGTCTCATTGAAGAACTAGAAAGGCACAAGCTCCAGCCTAAGCATACATAATGAATACCCTAAGATACCCTCCCAAGCTGGCTCGAAGGGAGCTAAACAGTCCTGCTGCCTGGAAAATCCCAGAATTACCCTGCAAAATAATTTTTGAGGAAAGGCACACCACAGCTTCTGTTACCTCTGTTCCGTTAGATTAGGGCCATGCACAGAGCCTCACTTAAAAATCTCAGTCATATATTTTTTGAGTTACAAAATCAGATTCACACATTCTTTTAATCTTATTGTAAGAGACTGTAAAAGGTAGTCTGTTTTCTTTTGTTTTATGATTCTTCTTTGAAATGTGACAATCATGAATGACAGATGATACTGCACCTATTTTGGGTCATTCATATCAAGTACTCTTCAGTCTGCAGACTGACCTTAGACTTTTATACCTACAATTTTAATAATCCTGCTTCTACTAATTGTATTATGCTATCCTAACATCTTAATTGAGAAAATTAAAAATCTTAAAAATCTTTAAGGACCAGCTTCTATGTCACCTATCTTATGTTTGTCTTTTTTTCTGTGCTGTCATTGTATAATACCTACCCAGTTCATGCTTCTCTAAACATGTTGAGTAATGTTTATCTCCTCTGTTATAATTAGGAGGTCCTTTCAGAAAGAAACTATGCATTATTACTATCTGTTGTTTCCATATTTATGATCACATCTGGCTTCAAAATTCATTTGCTAAGCATTTATTAAATGTATTCTATTTGCCAGTCACTGAGGTAGATATGAAAATAAAATCATGACACAAAGGAAATTATAACACATAGGTCTCATATTCTAGATCAGGAACCATAAATGTAAATAAGCAATTAAAATAATGTGAAAATATTAAAATAGAAGTATAAACAAAAGTCTATGGGAACACAAACAGGATGTCAAGGAAGGTTTTACAAAGGTCTTGGACAAATATTTGTAGAAAGTTGGGGTGCCTGAGTGGCTCAGTGGGTTAAAGCCTCTGCTCAGGTCATGATCCCAGGATCCTGGGATTGAGCCCTGGGATTGAGGCCTGCATCAGGCTTTCTGCTCAGTGGGGAGCCTGCTTTGCCCCTCCTCTCTCTGCCTGCCTCTCTGCCTACTTGTGATCTCTGTCTGTCAAATAAATAAATAAAATCTTAGAAAAATGTTATTGAAATTGGTTGAAATATTTAACTTCTTTAGTTTTCAGAGAATTCCACTGCTCCTTTTCAGCCAAAGTAAAAGAAATAAAATGAGATAGAATATTTATACACATTTATTAGCTATAAAGCAATATAATAACCTCCTGGATGGCAGATTGGGTTTCTTGCTTGGTATGGTTAGAAGAAGCTGAATCACCCCCTCATTTCCTAAAACAGACAGATAATTAAAAAATAAATCAATTTAAAATAGTTTATTTATATTTATATTCTATTTATATATTCATTATGTGCATGCGTATTTGTCTAAATATCTACATTTGTATGTCAACTTCTAACATATTTTAGAGTGTACATGTCTGAATATATTGATAACAAGCAGCCTTTCTATAAAACAGATTCTACCTATAATGATGGGTCAGGTGATTACGACCAGACTTCTGACTTGGAAGAACTAAGAGCTGAATGAAATAATTTTTAAAAATCAGTTTAAGAGCACTGAAGAGTTAACAAGATATTGAGGCCAAAATCTTGTGGAGGAAACAGCAAACAAAGTTGTTTGTCCTTTAAGGGAATTTGCCAATTAGTAAGAAAAAATTGTGAAGATGAAATGTAATTTTAGTGGCCTCATTGGCTACAAAGTGAAAATCAGAGCCTGAAATTTATGGAAGTTGAAAACCTTATTTGTAAAATATACTACTTTGAATTTACTTCATGAGTTAAACGGGGACATTAAGCTATGAGCACAAAGGGATGATCCTATAGGTTGAAGAGATACCTGAAGTGAATCCGTGCATATTGCTTACTTCTGCATCTCTATTGGGTGAAGGAATTATTAAGCCTCAAATATGGATTAAAGTGAGACTGGTAACATCTCCAGTCCCCTCACAAAAACAAAACATTATTTTTCCCGAAGGAGGAGTGAACTGTATTAATCATTTTACTCCTAGAACATATTTTATATATTTTACTCCTACAATATATTTCAAAATAAAATAAATGACTCCAACAGGCAAAGATAACCAGACTCTTATGGAAATAGATACCATGGGCGAGACATAGAAAATAAAACAGAGAAAATAACCATTGTTGAAAAAATATATATTGACTTCATCAGAGACTATAAAAAAACATCATTTCTATGGTTTAAGAAATAAAAGCAAATCTTAACTATTTTTTAAGGAACATGGAAAGTAGATTACAAAAGGAACCAAAGAGAAATTCTAATAATGGAAAATAAAATGACAGTAATTTTCATTCAATAGATAGATGTCAGTCCCGATTAGAAATAGCTAGGGAGAGAAATAAGAAACTGTATAATAGGTCAGTAAGAAATGTTTAGAATGTAGCTTGAAGCTAGCAAGAACAAAAAGTACATCAAGATAATGAGAAGACAAGCCACTGATGGGGAGAAAATATTTGCAAAAGTTACATCTGATACAGGACTGTTATTCACAATGTAAAAAGAACTCTCAAAACTAAACAAAAATAAGACACACAACCCAATTAAAAATAGACCAAAGATATTAACAGATACCTTACCAAAGAAGATATAAGGATGGCATATCAGGATAAAAGAGGAGACTCCAAATCATGTCATCAGGGAAATGCAAATTGAAACAACTTACCGCTACTTGAATGCTTCAGATCTGGAACACTGACAGCACTAAATACTGGCGAAAATGTGGGAAGACACAGAAACTTTCATTCATTGCAGATGGGGAATTCAAAATGGTACACCTATTTTGGAAGACAGTTTGGTGCTTTCTTATAAAACTAAACATATTCTAGACATTCAATCTTCCAACTGTACTCCTTGTTACATACCCAAAGGGGTTGAAGTATATTGTATATACCAATGACCATTCAGCAAGCTACACAGTGAAGTTTATAGAAGTTTTATTCATATTTACCAGAACTTGAAAGCAATCAAAACATCCTTGATTAGGTGATATGATAACAACCTGGGGTAGTCCTTGACAATGTAATATTCAGTGCTAAAAAAGAAATGAAGTATGAAGCCATAAAAAGACAAGGAGGAACCTTAAATGCATATTATTAAGTAATGAAGCCAATCTGCAAAGGCTACACACTATATGATTCCAACTATACAACATTCTGGGAAAGGCAAAGTCATGGACAGTAACAAAGATCAGTGGTTTCTGGAGGTTGAGTGGGAGGGTTGACTAATAGACAGAGCACAGAGGATTTTTAGGGCAGGGAAAATACTCCATATGTTACTATAAAAAATGGTACTATATGGTATATTTGTTCAAGCCCATAGAATGTACAACACCAAAAATGAACCATAATGGAACCTATGGATTTTTGGTGATAATGATTTGTCAATATAGGCTCATCAATTATACAAGTGTACCACTCTGGTGGGGACATTAATAACGGGGGAAGCTCTGCATGTTGGGGCTCAGTGTATGTATGGGAACTCTTCTTAATTTTGCTGTGAACCTAAAACTACTCTGAAAGATAAGTCTTTAAATAGGAAAAAAGACAAAAAATACAGAACTCTAGTTAAGAGAAAAGGTATCTCTAGTGAAAATTCTAACATATATTTAATTGATTTAATAAAATGAAGAGATATTGGAGCAAAGAACACAAATTCCAGATTTAAGTGAGATTTTTACAGATTTTTAGAAAATACCAATTTATACAATCAAGATGTCTAAAAAGTCAAAGAAAGAAAGAAAAATATGACTAGAAATATAATTGTCAAACTACAAAAATGAAGACAGAAATACCTTGAGAGCATCTAGGAAAAAAAAAAATACAAATTTCAAAGGCCAACTGACTTTCTATAACAACAGTGGAGGCCAGAAACCATCAAAGAATAGTACCAGTATGCTGAAAAAACTTGCTGGCATGTAGAATTCTGTAGCAATCAGTGTTTCCTAAGGAAGAGGTTTGAATAAACATATTTTAAGGCAATAAAACAAAAACATGTTGAGCAGAAGAAAAATTATCTTTTTATTCATTTTTATAGACTCACTTTTCATTTTATCAACACTTTCAGCAAAATAAAAAACAAATACTCAAAATGAGGGTAAATCCAGGTGAGCTTTGGATATATAAGATAATAACATTAAATATCTCATTTGGGGACACTGAGTGGTTCAGTGGGTTAAGCCTCTGCCTTTGGCTCAGGTCATGATCTCAGGGTCCTGGGATTGAACCCTGCATCGGGCTCCTTGGATACACAAGGAAAGGAAGAGAAGGAAATATTACAACCTCTCATAAGAGAATCACTTGGTATTTATTTTGTCACTGTCGTCTGCACATTACTCTTATCCTTACATCACTCTTGTCCTTATCTCTTTCTACGTTAAAGTAAGCATAGTTGAGATCCATTTAGATCTTTATTAGTAAAATAATAGTATAATATGGTTATTCTATTATATGTAAAATTCCTACTCTCCATTTATTTATTCAGTCATGCATATATTAATTAATTCATTTATTCAAAACTATTTGGCTCCCAACACCATTGTATGTCTTGGGTGTTGGCATATAAAAAGACTTATCTTTAAAAAAGAAGTCTGCCTCTGTGAATATTAAATTCTAGTAAGAGAAGAAACACAACATACAATGCAGATGACTAGGTAAAAATATAAAGTATGTTAGTTGGTGACCAAAAAAAAAAAAAAATGTAGCAGTAAAAGAAGATGTGGGTATCAGGGATGGAAAACTTATTTAGATAGAGCAAGGCAAGTCTATGCTGGGAATGAGACAAATGTGTCAAGACCTGAAGCAAGTGAGAGTATACCATGGTGTAATCTAGAGCAGGGTCATTTCTGGAAGAGTAAACAGTGTTTTTACTTTGTGATATTTGCTGCAGAAGATCTAAAACAAAACAAAACAAAAAACTAGAAATGAATTGTCCACTAAATTAAGAATAAATATCATTTGGCATAACATGATTCCATTTATTATCTTAGATAGATTTTAAATCCATTTAAATTTATTACTAGATTTAAAATTATGTTTTATCAGTGATGGTATACTGACATGTCAAAAAGTAAAGTTTTAGAATACCACTTTATCCACGTAATTCTGAGAAAGTTTTTTGAGATTGGCATGCTGAGATATTTTCCCACAACAGCGCCATTGCTATGCACATGAGAGGAGATCCATTTAAAATCTTTTTAAAATATATGGTACATGTGCTACTTCATTTTATAAGCAAAATGGTCATTGTCTTACATAACAATTAATTGCTGGGTGATTATCCAAGTATACAACTAGATTGGTACCTTATCATAATAATATTTATTTTTGAAGAATCCATTACAGTTTTGAAAATGATCTTACATATTAGCCTACTTGATCTTTACATTAATGCTTTAAGTAGACAATAGGGTATCTGTGTTTTATACATCTCAAGCAGAAATTCCAACAACTGAGGTTGCTCAGGTTGCATGTAAACAGTATCAAAATCAGAGCTAGAAACATAGTCTTTCACATGCCTTGTGTAGTACTCTTTCTACAAGTCTTGATGCTGACATATTTCAGACCATCAAACAACAGAAATTCCTGATATGGAAGTTAAATGAATCCAAATGAGTACCTTCTTGTCAGTTGTTAAAATTATGATGTTTTCATTTTCTTTCCCAATAAAATCTTTGTCTGCATTAGAAAATGTCCTAATTACTTTTAGTAGAAAAATATGCAGTGTATTTTTGTGGTAAAGGGAATGATTTTAATAGATTACATAAAAGGTGTTAATGTAACATAAAACAATGTATAAACTGTATAAAGTAAATATTTATGACAAGCTTATATTTTTAAACAATGAACATTTTTAAATATATGAGCCTTGATACGGAATTTTAATATCCCCTCATATTAAGATGCAAAATGAGTGTGTTCACACATCCATGTTTAAGTGTGCTGTTTATTTGTTTGTTTTCATTTTGAAATTGCTTTGGAAGATTGCATATGCTTTTTGCCATTTAATGCAAGGTGAGCAATTTTGTATTTATCTTGCCTGGATGTTGTATAATATTATATCTGAAGTCTTATAGTGATGTTTCCTGGGCTTTAAACAAAAACAACTAATGTCAATACTTCATCAAAAGTTGAACGTCAGGTACTACATTAAAAAAAATAAATGCAATATCTTCTGGATTTAAATTTTAACACAGTAAATGGTAGACAAGCCTGAATTTGTCCAAGGTTTTATGAGTGACAGTAACTAGTGAATTAGCTCCTTGTGGCTATTCTAACAAATACCACAAACTTGATCACTTAAAACTCCAAAATTTTTTTCTCTCATAGTTCCTGGAAGACAGAAGTCTAAAATCATTTTTATTGAGCCAAAATCAAGGTGTTGACAGGACTGTGCTCTTTCTGAAGATTTATAGGGAAATCTGTTCCTTGCCTCTTCCAGATTCTGGTGGCTGCCAGCTTTGCTTGACTTGTGGTCACACCAAGCCAATCTCTGCCTCCCTGGTCTCATTATTTTTGTCTTTTCTGTGTGTATCAAATCTCCTTCTGCTCAGTTTTGTAAGGAATGACAAATTGGATTTAGAGCTGACTGGAATAATCCAAAATAATCTGTCCATGTCATATCCTTAATTTTATCACATCTGCAAAAACGTTTTTTCCTATTAAGGTAACATTTACAGGATCCAGGTCTTGAGACTGGGTATGTTTGGGTGGTAAGTATTCAGTTTACTACCAGTAGTTTTAAACTAAAAACAAACAAATGAACAACAACAACAAAATAACCTTATATATACAAGAGAATGGAAACAAATTACTACAGTGCAATCCCAGTGTTTCTTTTACTAACTGCTACTGCAGTAGTTGGCAGAATTATAGAAATGTAGCTCTCAACCCCTTTATCAATGGCAACTTAGTCTAAGAATAAAAGTACTCAATAAAAGAAGATAGTATCTTTTATGAAATCATTAACTGATGATGCATTTTAATCACATTTACTTTTATAGTTTAAAAACTCTGAAAATCAAAATGAGATTCCAATTTTCATTTTTTCACAGTTAATGTGGAAATATGGTATTCTAAACTATGGTACAACTGGTACTCTCATACATTGCTCATAGCATTTTACATTGTCATAAACTTTTTGGAAATATTTTAGCTATATTCATAACAAATGCTTATAATTTTTGACATGCTAATTCATTTCTGGGGATATTTCCTAAAGAAACATTTTTAAATATTAAAAATCTGTAAGAACACTATACTTTTAATAATAAACCTTTGGAAACAACCAAATGACTTGAAGGTAGAGTGTCACTCATATTATGGTATAACCAGTCAATTGAGTAAAATATATCTATTGAAATTATGTTTTTTTTAAATAATGAAGTAACAAGGAATTGAATATTAATAATAAATGTCATGAGATGGTACAATACCTGAATTTAAAAAATATTTTTATTGTAATAATTGTATTTTTATAACAAGGAAACATATTTTAAATGTACTTGTTTTTCTTTCTGATGATATCTTTAACTCCTAATTTTTTAGGATCTTCATTACACTATTCCTAAAATCATTATTATACAAATATACTGTTTTGGAAAAGTCATTATTATATAGATGATTTTTTTTAAAAAAATTATTTATTTATTTGACAGACAGAGCTTACAAGTAGGCAGAGAGGCAGGCAGAGAGAGAGAAGGAAGCAGGCTCCGCGCGGAGCAGAGAACCTGATGTGGGGCTCGATCCCAGGACCCTGGAATCATGACCCAAGCCAAAGACAGAGGCTTAGCCCACTGAGCCACCCAGGCTGCCCCTATATACAGATGATTTTTTAAATTCCATTGCTGGCAACTTTCCATGAAACTACTAAGCTCATTTTTTTTCCAGTTTATATCTTGTCATTACAAGCAGAAAACACTTGTGAATTCTTATATCCATGTTTGAACAGATAGAGCTTTCTCAAACCAAAGACAGATACAAACTTTCTTTGGAAATCTAAGTTCACATTTAGTACCTGCATACATATTTATTGCATCCATAAGTTATAAATAGTAATTCCAAATATATCCTTTTTGTACAATTGTATCTTATACAAACTTTTTTTTGGTACAAATTTCATATATAAATACAGGATTTTTCCTTATTTGTGTCCCCTGTGAATAAATTTAATCATCTCAGTGTTATTTTGAAAGTCACTTCATTTATTGTTTAGCCATTTTGAGAGTCCTGGAATCAGTGGTTTATTCATAACTTAAATATTCTGCCCTGGAATCATTGGCTTATTTATAACTTAATCATTCTATTGATTTTTTTATTTGTTTGAAGAAAGTTCTACCCATTAAATTCTTAATCTGGCTTGACATTAACTATTTCTAAATGCCTCTACAAATATTTTTAATGCCTTTACAAATATTTTGGGAGATTTATTCTAGTATTTGGCCACACTTAGACATAGATTTTTTCTTTTTATTTAAACTCATACTGAGGGATTCATTTTAAGGGAGAAATTATTTTTTTCCTTCCTCTCTTCTCCCATATAGATAGGCCAAATCCCAAATTCACCAAGTAACCCTGAATGGGATGGGGATAGGGACAAAGGGGACTCCAACAACGGAGGTCCCAAGCATTCATCAGTCAGTTTCTCCAGAGTTCTGAATGTCTTAAACCTTACGATCTAAGGACTTGAGACTTTCATTACTGACTGGTCTCTAGAAAGGCTTAGTTTATACTATTGCTTAACAGCTAATGCCTTCCCATGTTTCAAAAGTCCTTGTCTCTGTCCATCTGTTTACCTTTAGTTGTCTTGATCCTTACTATCATTTTTGAAATTCCTAGATAAATAAGTTTACAGCCCTATACAGCTTACAGTTCTGTTGTATTTCCTATGAAAAAAACTTATGTGTCTCATGTAAATGGATCCCAAGACCAATACTGTTCTTTCTCGATTCGCAGAAAGTTAATGTCCGTTTTGTGTTCCTCAGAATGCATATTCACTTTATCTTTATCTTTTTCTTCAGTGTTAGTTTTAACACGGTAGTATTAAATAGTATAAATTTGGCCATTCTCTCCAGGTTGCTTTCTTAATCTATCCTGACAGTATAAACTTGATGCTTAGTTTTAGAGGAAATACATCAATAATTACTCAGAAGAGAAAGCTTCCAAAGTTTCCCTAAAGTAGAAAGCTGTTTTACAACTAAATGAGGTCCTCAGACATCTCTATTTATATTCATAACACACACTTAGTTTACTGATAAGAGTGATAAGCAAGTTCCTATGTATAAGATTATGAACTAAAATGAGCAGAAATCTTAAAAATATAAAAGGAAAGTTTGGCATTATTTGAATGATTTCTAATGTCAACATGGAAAAGTCATGTACAAAAGAATGTATGGCAAATAATTTTTGTTCAGAGATTGAAGGGGAATATGCAGATAACTTTGTGGTCTTCTGAAGCTATTCAATCAACATCAGATTAATTATTTCATCGTATTCCCATTATTCAGAATTTCATAGATCTTAATTGTGTCCTTTCTTCTCTGCTATCACAATGCCTATTGTGAATGATTCTGTAATACAGCATCTTTTAGCTGATCCGGGACCAAGATCATTATTCTTGAGGTTTCCTCCCCTTGATTTTAGAAATGTGTGGCTCTGACGAGTACCTCAAGTTTTATAATGTATCTCAAGCTAGTGTTAAATTCACTTATACTAAAGATTAAAGACAAAATAATGATTGTTTCTGAGTATATTAAAAGCTTTAGACTTTTAAAATTACATCTGAGTTTCAAAAAATTTGATATTTTTTGCTGTGTAATATAGACGTACTTACTGTGACAAAAAGTATAGATGTGCAGGTAGGCAATAGATAAGCATGCAGATGGAGTTACTAATAGAACATGCTTTATTTTCAAAAGACCCAAGAGAAAATTTAACACTTATTAATTTGTTTTCCTTTTATTCATATTTTAGGTAAAAAATGTGCATTACTGGAAAAGTCAATGGTTATTTCTAATTAAAACACAAATACAGTAATTACAGTTTATAAGCTATTATCCTGAATCTACACTGGATGAGTTTAAACAGCCAAACAGCTATTAATTTTACTGTTCAAAGAAATGCTCGTAATCTTTTTAAAATGTCATATAAAATATTCATTTCTAAATGCCCTACGGTGATTTTTGAATTTATTTAAAGTGGGCTGTTGATAGCTCTTTTTATAAATAAGCAATTACAGTGAATATATCATGGCCCATCACATTATACATTCTATAATTTCATGGATGAAAGGCCTACAGCTGATCTGCATAAACACAGTGCATATCTCAGCAGGTGAAGGGTTTGATTACACAGGATAATCAGTGTTATTATTTATAGTAACTATTTATGTCTGTTATTTATTAAATCGCTACAAATCAGGTATCTATTTCTCTAGGAGATATATTCAAGCAATATATAAAGAAGATATACACCTTTTGAATATTTTACAAAATGGGCTGAATATGGCCTTTTACATCTGAATTCCCAGTATCAAGTACTGTTAAGCTGGTCAAAATTAGGTTTTAAATAACACTGGCTTCCCAGGTATTTTGGAACTTAAATGTGTTTTATACATTCAATAGCAAGAAGAATTTTCAAATTCAATAATATATTCATCCAATTTAATATGACCAAATTTGGCACTGGTGGAAATCCCACCCTACTTGTTGTAGTAAGTAACATTTCTCTAAGCACTTCCTTTGAGTTATTTGCTTAATAATATTTATGGAGACAGGAGCTGTGCTGCTCACTGTTAGTGATGTTAAAGAGATAAAAGAGCTCCCATTTTTATAACATTTATCTAATTACAGTAGTTTTGCATGGTATGAGGAAAAGATACAATAAGAACATACCACAGTAGGACTATATAGGTAGTGAGAGAGGTCTGGACATATGGGTAGGGACTACTCAATGTCCAGGAGGGTGAGGTGTACATGTGTGTGCTTGGGGGACAGAGGAGGAAGGAAGAAGGCTGGAAGCTCAGGTCATTGCAAAGAGAAAGAGCAAAAAAGTGCAAATCTCCTTAGGCTACAACATAGTCTCACATTCTCATTCTTTCTGTGTTTCTGTATGTGTGTGTATTTGTGTGTGCATGTGTGTACACGTGTGTGTGTGTGTGTGTGTGTGTGTGTGTGTCTTTGCTTTGGAAGTATAGCAGGCCAGTGACCCAGGGGATACTTTATTTACAAAGGCATAAAGCATACCTTTAATGTATTGCTGGATCTATAAGAAGTGAGGAATACACTCTCCCTGAACAAACAAAACTTGCAAGTTGACACCTTCTGAGAACCTTAAGCTAAAGCAATGTGCTGGTTGCCCGGAAAGCACATATCAATATCAGCATCAACCTGATGCACAAGGTTTGATAATGATTTCACAGTAAACTTGAGACTCCAAGGGAGATTAACAGCATACTCTACACCTCTCCAATCCTAGCTGGGCTAGGTGTAGAGAAATGGCTTCAATTTAGACCCCCAATTCTCTCAGAGTTCAAAATCCAAGTTTACAAATAAAATTCCATACATATGTAGGAAAATAAGCCACCTTGAATGAGATTCAGCAGAAACAAAACTGATTTAGCTTTCAAGAATATTACAAAATGAAGTTGCCTGCTTAAAGTACTAAAAGTCAAATGAAATAAATAAATGGATTATCAAGCAGAAGAATGCTATTAAATAAATGGCCAGAGAGTTGTAAAACAAAACCATAAAGAGCATATAATAAAAATATTCAGTATTGGAATACAAATAAAGCCTTAATAAATGAGATAAAAACAAATAACTCCAGCTGAAGAGGCAATGATGCCAGAGTATAAGAAATATTCAGAGTACAGGACAACAATAAGGAATTGAAAAATAGGAAAGGTATGATGAAAGTCAACAGAAATTTCTATTATTTATTTAATTGGAATTCTCAAAGGAAGAAACAGAGTGAAGAGAAAAGAGGTAATATTTGAAGAGCTGATTTCTGAGACATTTCCAGACATATATTTATAGATACAGAAAACTGAATATATACCAAACAAAAAAATATTTAGACTTAATCACATTTTAGTAAAAATAAAGTACATTACAGGAAAAAGAAAATATTTAAAACAATAACGTGAGAGCAATAAATGAAACAACTGGGAAAATAACATGATGATAGAAGTCTTTACAACATCCACAATAGAGCCATAAGATACAATTACACTTTCTTCAAAATATTGAGAGAAAGTAACAGTGAGCCTAGAATTCTCTATTTAATAACCACAAGAATCTTTTAAGAACAAAAGGAAATTAAGGACATCGAGATAAATACAAACTGAAAGACTATCAACAACAGATCAATAACAGGTATTGCTGTAAGAATACCATAAAAGTGCTCCTCAGGTATACATACAAGTTATCCTACATTAGAATACTGAAATATAGGAAAAACACTCAGAAAATAAATTGATGAACATTTAAGTAGATCTTAGCAAACCATATAAGGTTATAATCAAAGTCATGGCTAACATTATTGAGCTAAGAAAAGAACAATAATCCAGAACATAAAATCACGTGAATTTGGAGAGGAGTAATTGGAGTAAGAAATGTTTCAATCCCTTATGCTGCTAAGAGATATAAAAAAATATTCTTCATTTTTAAATATTCATTATAATATTCAAAGGTACCATTACAATTAATAAATTAGGCTGCAATTTAGAAGAAGGGTGTTGAGGGAAATTGGGGGGAGATGAACCATGAGAGACTATGGACTCTGAAAAATAACCTGAGGGTTTTGAAGGGGCAGGGGGTGGGAGGTTGGGGGAGCCTGGTGGTGGGTATTATGGAGGGCGCGCATTGCATGGAGCACTGGGTGTGGTGTAAAACTATGAATTTTGTTACGCTGAAAAGTAATAAAAAAAAACTAAAAAAAAAAATTTCCAATTGAGAAAAATAAAAATATAGAAATGAAATGCCCCTAAATCAAACCTAACAAGGCAACAGAAGAGGGGAAAAAGAGCAAAGAAAGAGTTCCATAAACGAAAACAAAACGTAAGGTAAGAGAAATGTAAACTGACCATTATAATTAATGTAAATTGTTTAAACTCACCAGTTTAAGGCCAGAGATTGTCAGATTTTAAAAATACATCCAAATACTATTTATTAGAGGTCTAAAACATAAAAATTTGAAATTATTATTATAAGTAAAATAAAAAAAGATATACCAAGAAAATTCTCATCAAAGGAAAGTGGGGAAACATAGAACACTTCACTATATAATAATAACATTTCTGACATCTCTAAACTAGCAACCACATAATAAAGTTGCCTCAAGTTATATTGAACTATATTCCATAGAATTACTGGGAAAAATTTAAAAAATCCATTATCATACTTAAAGGCTTCATTGTAACTTTCTTATTTGTGATTGGTCTAAGAAGACTTGAACAACATGGTGAAATAGTTTTATTCAGTAGATATATATAACCCAGTAACCAACAATTTGCAAATACATAATGTTTTAAGTTCTACATAGTCATAACAGCCATATTCTATGAAATCAAAACAGTGAATGAAATAAATTTTAAAAAATTAAGTAGGTGATGGACATTAGGGAGGGTATGTGCTATAGTGAGAAAAATTTTTTTTAAAAAAGCACAGTAAAAAAAAAATAAGTAGAACGCCAATAAAAAAAGTTCATAAAAAATATTCCCATGTGTTTGGGGATTACCAATACACATAAATAATCATGAGGTCAAGAAGAAATCATGATGGAAATCAAACCTTACTTTGAATTTTAATAAAAATATTATATGAAACTTTGGACTCAGAAAAGTGGTTCTTCAAGGAAATTCCTCTTGTGTTAGATGTGTTTGGAAAAAAAATAATTTTTTAAAATTGAATGATATAAGTTTTCAACTTAAGAAGTCAGAAAAAAATGCAAAAGAAAGAAGATACAGATACAAATTAAAAAATGATGAAAAATTTCAAAGATATGACAACAAAGCAAAAAGTTAGTTGTTAGCAAAGATAGAAGTAGAAACTGGGGCAAAACTGATGAGGAAAAGAGAGAGGGGAGAAAGTATAAGGTGGGGGGGATACTGATAAATTCTATTGGAAATTTACTGAGGATATAATTATAATTACAGCGCATTTAGGAAGTTAATAAGGTAATTTATATCAATAAACCTGAAAATTTAGGTGTAATGGACAAAAATTCAGGAAATATAACTAAAAATGGAAGAAAAAATGGAAAGATTGAATTGAAGCTACCATTTTTTTTCCAGAAAGAAAATAAAGTCAAAACTGCTTTATAGACAAGTCTAAGAATTTTGAAGGGGTATCTCATAGCCAAGTTACACAAATTTTTGTGGAGAGAATATTCCCCAAATCATTCTTTAAAGATACCAAAACCAGTCAAATACAGTTTAAGAATGGACAATTACAACTCAAAATTGCTCATGTACATTTATTCTAAATCACAAATGAAATAGTAGTATCTAAATCTAGTGATATAAACTAAAAAAGAGTGATGGGTATATATTATTATGCTTAGGGTTGTACAAGTATTGGTTAATTTTAGAAATTCCACAAAAATAATTGACAACTTTTGCTAATTAAAGAGAAAAAAAGGATTATATAAAAATGCAATAAATGCAGTTGATAAAATTCCACATCTACTATGGTACAAACTTTAAGATTAGTAGACTTCTTATCCTTGTAACAGTTGTCACCAAAACCTACACATCATTGTTAATGCTGAAAATTAGAAATATTGGGGAGCTCAGTGGGTTAAGCCTCTGCCTTCAGCTCAGGTCATGCCTGGGATTGAGCCCCACATCAGTCTCTCTGCTTGGTGAGGAGCCTGCTTCCCCCTCTCTCTCTCTGCCTGCTGCTCTGCCTACTTGTGATCTCTCTCTCTGTCAAATAAATAAAATCTTAAAAAAAAAAGAAAATTAGAAATATTCTCTTTAAAACAAGGAACCAAACAAGGGTGTGCACTATTACGACTTTGAATTGACATTTTATTGAAGGTCCTGGCTAGTTCAGTAAGATCAGAGGAGTAGATTTAAATGAGTTTAAAATGGGGAAGAAAAATTTAATTCGTGAAGAATGCATAATTACATACAAAAGAGAATGAGGATCTACAGAAAGAATTAATCTAAGTTGCTTTGTGTAATTAACTCAGAAGACAGACTTTGATGAAGCTTGAGGAAAGTGAAAGTGTAGTATGACGGTGTCAATTAGTTGTTTGCAAAACCAGAATGTGAAAGGAATGAGGAAAATTTGGGAAGTGCTTAGAGAGAGCTCAAGTATTAAGAGGAGATTTAGTGTTCTCATTGTTCATGTTGTTTTTGTTTTGTTTTGTTTTGAGCCTTGAGCATGCTTATATGCTGAGTGGAAAGGCTTGACTGAGATCATCAGCTAGGTTGTAGCCAAGAACCCTGTGCTAGAACTCATGACCAGTGATTTGTAATCTGGTACTCTTACTACTATATTGCCCTACTTTTCCTAATGAGTCATGGTAGACACCTGCCTATTAACATGATTGTTCATATTTCTTTGACATAAGTTCTTACCCAATCTATCCAACTCTAATTGGAAGTCAAATAGATTGGGGTCATTTTGTTAAAATAAAACAATTTACAGCATTTCACATATCTTCATTGAGTGTATGGAAATCTGAGAATAATTTTCTCATTTTAGGGAAATAAACTTCTAACTCTATATATTGGGACAGTTTATAACCTTAAGTCTATATCCAGTTACTATGATCAATACAATGATTCAACAGTGATACTCATGTTGCTAAATTCTTTTCTACAGATAGTCTCAACCAAGAGTTAAAAATCACTTGGAACTTAGAAAGCCAAACCCACCTGTTATAATTTTTCATCATAATATTGTTTAAAAACATTCTGCCTTGTCTGAAAGGAATTTCCATTTCTGCAGTAAATCAGTAGCTCTTGGGTGACAAGAAGTGGTTTGCGGGTCTGGCTGTCCTCCATATTCACTGTGATCCTTCTGACTGGTTCCTGATGTAAACTGTACCCAGTGTATCCTAACTGCTATCTGCCATTAGTTTACTAAATCAGTCCACTGAAATTTCTGAAAACATAAAGATTCTTCAGATAAAATATATAAAATATTCTGGTTTAAAATAAATATACTTTGTCGCTTTTTTTTTTCAGAGCAGAACATTGCCCTCATAGAACAATATTAGAACACAAATAAAAAGCTGATAAAAGAAGAAAAAAAAATGCCAAAATTAAAGGAAGTTATTAGTGTCACCACCAAAATTCTATAACCAGTGAAAATACTTTCCAAGAATGAAAGTAAAATCAAGACAGTTTCAGCTGAAGGAAAACTAAGACAATTCATTGTCAACAAATGTACCCTCAAAGAATGTTTAAAGAAAGTTCTCAAAATAGAAAAGAAATGATAAAAGATGGAATCTTAGAATGTTAGCAATGAGTGAAGATAAAAAGATATAGTAAAGATCTAAGTTAAATACTGTGAACTATTCTTTTTTTTTGATTACTTTAAAATGTGTTTGACATTTAAAAGCAAAATAAAAATAATAATATTGTCTTATGGAGTTTTCAATGTATGGAGATGTAATATATAAGACAAATTTAGCTTAAAGGAGGGAGGGTAAATGAGTCTATGTATTGGCAATTTTTCTACATCTCAAAAAAAGTAAAATTCTGGTTCTAAATAGAATGTAAAAAGGTAAGCATGAAATCTGTCATCTCTGGTACAGTCATTAAAATGATTATATATAGTTAAATACTAAAAATAACAAATGATAAGGAAAAATGGAATATGTAAAAATGTTCAGATAGCCCATAGAAGGCAGTAAATGGGATACAGAAAACAAGCACACAATGAAGAAAACAAATAGTAAAATGGTAGATCTAAATTCAGACATATCAATAATTGCATTAAATGTAAATTGTCTACACATGCTATTTAAGCAAAGAGATTCATAGAATGGATGTTTTAAATTTTACAATTTTATACTGTCTACCATAAACTCACTTCAAATACACAGATATAGGTGGCTTCAAAGTAAAAGGATGGGGAAAAATTTCATCAGACTTTTTTTTTTTGAAAAAATTAAAAAATCAAAAGAAAACTAGAGTGATTTTATTTAATATTAGGGGGAAAAGTATTTTAGGGCACAAAGAAATTACCAAGAATAAAGAAAGACATTATTTAATTATAAGAGTAATGATAACTTTTGATAAAAGGATTAATAAGACAGCAGTCCCACGTATACTTACCAAAGATTTCAAAATACATGATAGAAACCAATAGAAATAAGAAGAGGAAAAGAAAAAGTCATAATTATTATTGAAAACAGGAACACCTCTCTTGGTAATTAATAGAATCACTAAAGAGAAAATCAGCAGAGACTATAGAACAACACAATCAAACAATAGTATCTGATTGACAAAGATAGAATAGTTCTCCAAAACAGCAGAATACACATTCTCCTCAAGTTTACATGGAACATTCACCAATATGAACCATATCTGGAATTATAAGACAATATATTTAAAGTAATGAAATCATACGAAGTTTACTCTATGACTATAATGAGATTTAATGAATTTAATCAGAAATCAAAACAGAAAGAAAATGTCTATTTTTTGGAACTTAAATAACACAATTCTAAATAATCCATAATCATGGATTGAACCGTATTTTCTCAAAGTTTATATGTTGAAGTCCTAACCCCCAGTACCTCTGAATATGATGGTATACAAAGATAGTGATTTAAAGAGGCAGTTAAATTAAAATGAGACCAGGTATGGTGGACTCTAATAGAATCTGACTGATGTCCTGATATAAAGAGATTTGGATACAGGGAGAGATATGAGAGCTTCCCTTGCATAGAGGGAAAACCATATGAAGAACAAACAAGAGGGTGGCCATCTGTGAGCTAAGAACAAAATCTTCAGGGAAACCAATCCTACCTGTCACCTTGATTTTGGACTCTCAGACTCTGGAACAATGAGAAAATAAATTTCTATTGTTTAAACCCTGCAGTCCATGGTATTTTGTTGGGGCAGCCCAGAAAACTGATACAATCTGAGTTAGAGAGCTAGACTTTTTTTTTTTTTTTTTTAAGATTTTATTTATTTGACAGACAGAGATCACAAGTAGGCAGAGAAAGAGGGAAGCAGACTCTCTGCTGAGCAGAGAGCCCAATGCAAGCCTCAATCCCAGAACCCTGAGATCATGACCTGAGCCAAAGGCAGAGGCTTAACCCACTGAGCCACCCAGGCACCCTAGAGAGCTAATATTAAGGGAAATTTAAAAAATAAGTTAAGTAGAATGAAAATGCAAATGCAATATCATTTGTAAGGTTCAGGCAAATGGGCACTTAAAGGAAAATTTATAGCCTAGATGCTTATATTAGAAAAGAACAAAGATCTCCAAAGAATAATCTAAATTTCTATTTTAAGAAATTACTAAAATAAGAAAAAGGGGCACCTGGGTGGCTCAGTGGATTAAGCCGCTGCCTTTGGCTCAGGTCATGATCTCAGGGTCCTGGGACTGAGCCCCCCATCGGGCTCTCTGCTCAGCGGGGAGCCTGCTTGCCCCTCTCTCTCTGCCTGCCTCTCTGCCTACTTGTGATCTCTCTCTCTGTCAAATAAATAAATAAAGTCTTTTAAAAAAGAAAATAAGATAAAAATATACCCAAAGCGGGGTGCCTGGGTGGCTCAGTGGGTTAAAGCTTCTGCCCTCGGCTCAGGTCATAAAGTCTTAAAAAAAAAATACCCAAAGCAAAAACAGAAGGAAGACAATAATAAAGCAGAAATCAATGCTGAAGAAAAGGAAGGAGGGGTAGAAGGGGGAGGAAGATAAGTTGGTGGTCAAAAGAGAAAGTCTTTGAAAACAAAAACAGTTTCTCTGGAACAGTTAATAAAATTGAGAAACTCTGACAGTGAAGACACTAATGACCAATATCAGGAACTGAATGAGGAGACAGAACAACAGAGCCTAACAGAGATTAAAGGTGTACGAAAGAATGCCATGAAACATTTTTTTTTAAAGATTTTATTTATTTATTTGACAGACGGAGATCACAAGTAGGCAGAGAAGCAGGCAGAGAGAGAGGAGGAAGCAGGCTCCCTGCTGAGCAGAGAACCGGATGTGGGGCTTGATCCCAGAATGCTGGGATCATGACCTGAGCCGAAGGCAGAGGCTTTAACCCACTGAGCCACCCTGGCGCCCCTCCATGAAACATTTTTATTTGTAAATATAACAACATGATTTTCAAACTATCTGTTCTTGCATATTAAAATAATGAACTTTAGAACTATATTTGTTGTAGTTTTGATTCAACTGTTCTGGAACAAAGTCTAAAGCCTAACTCATTTTTCTCTATGAGACTGTGTGTCTTACCCTCAAGAGAAACCCTGAAGAAATAAACGCTGAAAACTCAGTGGGGCAGACATGGGGATTGTAAAAAGGAATTCTAGGGAGAGAAAAAGGAAAACTATTTAATCATTCTAATTTTCTTCCTGTGACTTTAATGCCCTCCTCCTGCATTCAGGAGCAGATGGGCCAATCTCTTCACCTTAACTTTGCTAATTATATTACAAATGTAAGATCACACTTTTTTTTCTTACTCTCCTGAAACATGAACAAGCAAATATGTGTAATTTTCACAAAATTTTACACCAGTTTGTGAGGTAACCTCCTTTGCAATGTAGTTGGTTCAAGGAAAGTGGCTGCAGGGACTTTTAGAGCTCATTCATTTACCACTCACTCTCTACATTTTACACTTCTCAATCCATCACACTTGCATCATTTTTCTTTTCTCAAGGTTTTTAGGAAAAGTTTAAGACTGGGGCTCAACACTAAGCATGTGTATTTCTCTTTCTCTTCTGCATCTCTGAATATGAAAAAAGACCATAAAGGTGATACGTTATAAACATAATATCCTAAATTAAGCTACAGGCTTAAAAAAACAGAAGAGAATCTTTTGTAGCTCCTGAAAGAATTTTTCAGTCTCACTTTTCCAATTTTTGATGTAATAGTGTTTAATAATCTGCTATTTGTCTTAATAGAATGGCTTACCACAGGTCAAACAATGTGGACTTCTATGTTGTGCATTTAAAATAGTACCAAAGAGAAGTTCTTTATAGATCTATAAAGAACTTCTCAAACTCAACACACACAAAACAGATAATCATATCAAAAAATGGGCAGGAGATATGAACAGACATTTCTCCAATGAAGACATACAGATGGCTATCAGACAGATGAAAAAATGTTCATAATCACTAGCCATCAGGGAGATTCAAATTAAAACCACATTGAGATACCACCTCACACCAGTTAGAATGGCCAAAATCAGCAAGACAGGAAACAACGTGTGTTGGAGAGGATGTGGAGAAAGGGGAACCCTCTTACACTGTTGGTGGGAATGCAAGTTGGTGCAGCCACTCTGGAGAACAGTGTGGACATTCCTCAAGAAGTTAAAAATAGAGCTTCCCTATGACCCTGCAATTGCGCTACTGGGTATTTACCCCAAAGATACAGATGTGGTGAAAAGAAGGGCCATCTGTACCCCAATGTTTATAGGAGCAATAGCCACGGTCACCAAACTGTGGAAAAAACCAAGATGCCCTTCAACAGATGAATGGATAAGGAAGATGTGGTCCATATACACTATGGAGTATTGTGCCTCCATCAGAAAGGATGAATACCCAACTTTTGTAGCAACATGGACAGGACTGGAAGAGATTATGCTGAGTGAAATAAGTCAAGCAGAGAGAGTGTATTATCATATGGTTTCACTTATTTGTGGAGCATAACAAATAACACAGAGGACATGGGGAGATGGAGAGGAGAAGGGAGTTGAGGGAAATTGGGGGGGGGGGAGATGAACCATGAGAGACTATGGACTCTGAAAAACAACCTGAGGGTTTTGAAGGGGTGGGGGGTGGGAGGTTGAGGGAGCCAGGTGGTGGGTATTATGGAGGGCACACTTTGCATGGAGCACTGGGTGTGGTGTAAAACGATGAATTCTGTTATGCTGAAAAGAAATGAAATTTTTAAAAAATTAAAAAAAAATAGTACCAAAGACAAGATCACTTGAAACGTATTCAACTAGGTAGATGTCTGCCTCTACAGCTTCTGGGATACAGATATAACATTTTTGCATATCAGAACATTAGAAAGTTAAATGACAATTTTAGCACTAAACACTTTTATGTATTTGATAATATACAGAAAAACTAATGGGAAATGAAGGCCTTAGCATTTTTCCCATGTTCTCAAAACTCCTGCAAATATTATCCAAATAACAAGAATGCTCTCATAAGTGTGTCATCATGTAAAAATATTTGAAATATTTGAGTTCTTGCAAATCTGTAAATAATGGTATACAGAAAATCTTTCCTTGAGACAGTGTTTGCATTCATTTTTTTTTTAAAGATTTTATTTATTTATTTGACAGAGAGAGATCACAAGTAGGCAGAGAGGGAGGCAAAGAGAGAGGAGGGAGCAGGCCCCCTGCAGAGCAGAGCGCCCATGGGGCCCGATCCCAGGAGCCCGGAATCACGACCCAAGCCCAAGACAGAGGCCCCAACTCACTGAGCCACCCAGGCGCCCCTGCTTTCTTAACCCTTAGTAATATCAACATTTTCAATATAATATCCATGCAGTCAGAGAGCAAATAAAGACTTATGTCTATAGGCCTCTATTGAATACAGCCTGGACTACTAAGTTGTCATTTGATTAGTATGTATACAAAACCATAGATCAAAATAATTTGTTGATTTTGGGGGGGATATAGCAGTTTCTGAGGTAAAGTGATTCCAAAAAGGTGTCATCACAAGATAAGCCTTTGTATCTCTTTGCATGTTCCCCTTCTATGATGCCATGGTTGTCAAAAATTACATGAAAAGGAGTCCCAGAATTAGAAGGGACGCTCTGCACTCTGAAATCTGGCAGAGATATTTCCTGGTTAGCCTTTGAATATTCCAATCACTTAGGTTCTTAGAATTTACACTCAGTTCTGTGACACTATTTCTGGGTACATATCAAAAAGATTCTAACTACAGCAAAAGAAAAGAAAACAAAACAAAAAAACAAGGAGAATGGTTGATATAATTTTAGGTGCCAATAACTGTAAAGTCAGCTTGAAGCTAAATATCTTTTGCTAACAATATTTTCCACATATTATTGCTTTTCTGACTCCTAAGCAAATATTTTTCAAAGGAAAGAGAAGATTACAGCATCATTCATTTTCAGGGAATTCATCCAGTAACCAAGACTTGTGACCTATTCTCATCAGAGTGAAAACAAATAAGAACATAAACAGAATAATGGCATTATTTTCATGCAGGAAATAATGTAGAAATTGTTTTTCATGCAACAATCTTAATTATAAGTACTCTAGTAAATGATATCATCTGGCCTTGTTAATTCCAACACTCTTCCTAACTCTTAGAATCATTATTATAGGTTCGTTAAATTGAGGATACCTATCATAGGTTACTTTTTCCACTTATTATCTAACATACAGGTCATTTATTATCAGTTCATTTAAGAGCTGGATGCCTTTGAAAGTCAGAATATAGATGCATGTATGTATATACAGATGCATCTATGTGTGCATAAGTTGTCTTGATTTATCGAAGCAGATTAAATTTTTAAGTTTTTAAGTTTTAAATTTTTCTTTTTTTTTTTTTTTAAGATTTTATTTATTCATTTGAGAGAGAGAGAGTGCAAGCCGGTGGGGAGAGGCAGAGGGAGAAACAGATTTACCACTGAGCCAGGAACCTGACATGGGGCTTGATTCTAGCATCAAAGAGATCATGATCTGACCCAAAGACAGAAGCTTAACCATCTGAGCCACCCAGGAGCCCCAAGTTTTAAAATTTTTCTAAGATTGAATTTTAAATTAAGAATATGTCTAGGGACGCCTGGGTGGCTCAGTTGGTTAAGCAGCTGCCTTCGGCTCAGGTCATGATCCCAGCATCCTGGGATCGAGTCCCACATCCGGCTCCTTGCTCCTCAGGGAGCCTGCTTCTCCCTCTGCCTCTGCCTGCCACTCTGTCTGCCTGTGCTCACGCTCTCTCTCTCTCCCCCCCTCCTTCTCTGACAAATAAATAAATTAAAAAAAAAAAAAGAATATGTCTAAAATAGCATATAATCTAAAGAACTACAAGGTTTTTTTTCTGTATAAAAAATTAATTGAAGGGGCGCCTGGGTGGCTTAGTGGGTTAAAGCCTCTGCCTTCAGCTCAGGTCGTGATCCCAGGGTCCTGGGATCAAGCCCAGCCTAGGGCTCTCTGCTCAGCGGGGAGCCTGCTTCCTCCTCTCTCTCTCTGCCTGCCTCTCTGCCTACTTGTGATCTCTCTCTGTCAAATAAATAAAATCTTAAAAAAAAATTAATTGAAAAAGATTTATTAACTCCGTTCTAGATTCTACTCTAGTTGCTGAAAAAAAATAAAAACTAAAAATTAATGAATAAAAATGTGAATAACGCTGTACCTTTCCCACCAGAACTCATGTTTTAGGTAGAACCTTAAAAGACAACTTTAAATGAAATAGGGTAGGTACTATGATAAAGACATGACCCTGAAACTAAACACAAATACATGGGAGTGATTATTCCCACGTAGGCTTCCACTAATGGCTTTCCTCAGAAAAAAAAAATGTGTGGGGAGACAGAGCCAACATGGGAGAATACGTAGTTCACAAGGCAAAGAATTAGATATTGTTTGAAGACACAAGGAGCGACGTTAGCAAAGACATAGCGTATTAGTTTCCTAACGCTGTTATAATCAACTAGTGCCAATTTATTGTCTTAAAACAATACCAATTGACTGTCTTATGGGTCTGAGAGCTTCTGAAAGTCAGAAACTAGAAGATCAGAAATTAGTTTCTCTGGACTAAAGTCAGGCTATTGATAGGGCTGGTTCCTCCTGGAGGCTCTGAGGGAAGAATCTTGCCATTTTCAGTTTTTAGTGGATATTTGCATTCGTTGGTTTGCGGTCACTTTCTCTATTTCAAAATGCATCACTCCAACTTCTGCTTCCACCATCCTGTCACTATATTAACTTTTCCTCTTTCAGTCTGAATTTTCCTCCATCATTATGATTATATCAGGCCACACATCACTCCAGGATGATCTCCCCATCTTAAGATCCTTAACTCAATCACTTCTTCAAAGTCCCTTTTGACCCATAAAGCCACATTTACAATTTCCTGGGACTAGGGTATAGACAAATTTGGGAGTCATTGTTTAACCTACCACATGCAGTTTGGCACTTTTAGACACACAAGGAATTCTAGATGATGAGAAGGATGACAATTTCGAATATAGTTTGATGAATCTAAAGAAATAGTTAAAGACTAGATGATTTTCTCAAAATGAGTCAGTAACCACTAGAAGTTCAAAGATATATGTCCTTGGTTTCAGGGGAGGAGCACAGCATATTAGACATGAGAATCCTACAGATGTCTTAAAAAAAATGTCTTCACCTTCATAAGGGACTAACACACAATCTCTGCACAGTTTGGATTTTTTGAAGGTTTATTGATGACTGGACTTTACAATTATACATTCATATATTAAATCTCAGTGACTCTTATCATCTCTTTGGTATTGTGGCACACCTTTAATTAAGAAAGTTAAATTGGACTTAAAACAAAAATGATGCTCCTGCCAGATGAATCTTAATTATGTCATGGTAGTGGAACAAAGGAACTCTCACATAGAGCAATGTGTTGGAGGGCTGAGTCATCACATGACATACGGACTATGGAATACAGGTATACAGAGCTCAACAGAAGCACATCACTGTTATTTGGCTTATTTAGCTCTGTATGCTTACTGTGAGCACTATTTCATTTAAGAAAAAAAAATCCTAATTTGATACATTAAATTAATATATTTATTTTGAATTGCTTTAGTTTTTTGCCTACTTGTTTTTGACAAAGTTATATAAATCATTATATAAGAATAGGAATGTCATATATTGATTCATGTTTGTACCTTTTAATTATGCTTTAGAAAAATTAGTCTCTACTTGGCTTTTATGAGATTTGTTTTCTTTCAAAAGTGATTTATTATTTGAGAAAATTTAGAGTCTTAAATATTATAAAAATATTAAGTAATGAGAGACTATGGACTCTGAAAAACAACCTGAGAGTTTTGAAGGGGCGGAGGGTGGGAGGTTGGGGGAGCCAGGTGGTGGGTATTAGGGAAGGCACACATTGCATGGAGCACTGGGTGTGTTGTAAAACTATGGATTCTGTTACGCTGAAAGGAAATGATATTAAAAAAAAGAAAAAAATATTAAATATTAGAATATTAAATATTAGGAGAAAAGCCTCAAAATAATAACCTAAGTTTCCATTTTAAGAAACTAGAAAAAAGAGATCAAAATATATCCAAACCAAGCAGAAGGAAGAAAACATAGAAGAATATAAGAATTGAGAGAAGGAAGTCCAAATCTGACTGCTTGGTCTTTTATTCAACCCTGTCACTTATAATCTCCAAGACCTTGGGTTAGATACTTAACCTCTCCATGCTTCCACTCCCCCATCTGCAAGACAGAATATGTAATAGCACCTACCTCCCAGGGCTGTTATGAGATTTAAAAGTTCTGTGAAATGTAAGAAACAGAAATTAAATAAGAAGTGCTTTGAACAGTTCTTGGCACATAATAAGCTGAATCAAAGCATGGCAATCATATGTTCCAATTTTTCCAGGATAGTCTCAGTTTAGAATTTATTATGAGTTTTTATTTAACAGTGGAAATAGTAGTGTTAATCACTGCATCAAAAGAAGCTACTTCTGCTATGCCTCATCAAGAAAGACACAGTCACTCTTACATGTGAAAGAACACCAACGATCCATGTCTGTTTTGTTTTCAGTGAAGGGCAACTAACAGTTTCCCCCTCAACAACAATATATGGTGTGTTCTCTGATAAAGTATTAGATAATGCTCATCTGTAAGCTACTTGGTATAATAGTTAAAGGTATTGTGGTCCATAACAAAGCTTTTGAGATGTAAACTGCAAGGTGTAGAGATCAATAAGAAACATTACAATTATATGCTAGAGATAATAAAATATTTGTGGGAAATAAAGACTGGGCCATCTTCTCTTAAAATACTAGAGTGTAGAATAAACCCTCCTGCTATCACAATATTGCCACGAATACATACTTAAAAATTCTTAACAAAATAAAAGTAAGGCAAATGGAAGTATTGTATAAGATATAATAAATTATGCTTAAGCCTTACAAATTTGGCTTAACAATTTAAAAATAAATTAATATATTATCATTTAATGATTACCCTAATAGATGCAAAAAATTTTGTCAAAATCATTATCCAATCATAATAAGATCAGTTACCAACCTAAGAACAGAAGGAAATTCCTTAAGGTTGCAAAGTTATTTATGAAAATGCATGTAGCACATATCATTTGTAATGCAAAAACATCATCTATTTAGCGTTATACTAGATGCTGAAAAGAGTATGTTAGTGGCAAGATATTAATGTCAAGAAAAACAAACAAAAATAGAATAAAGTCATTATATTAACATCTGATTATCTATGTAGAAAAAAAAAGAAATTACTTACAAATGATTGCTGCATCCCTGCATCCTAAGAATTAGGAAATTTTATAAAAATTTTCAAAGCTGTGGGCTATAAAGTCAATGCACAAAAAGCAACTGCATTCATACACGCTTTTCTCAATCAGGTGGAAAACAAAATTGTGAAAATAATATATGACAAGATAAAAAGTGTAGCTCTCATTTCTATTTTAGGTTATTTCTGTATCCAAATCAATTACATTTGAAGTCCCCACAGATTTACTTTTATTTTGTTCACTTTCTGTCTTCTTTCTGTGTATGAAATTAAGGGGATGAGTCTAAATTGACATCAAAGAACAACCAAATACTCCTAAAGAAGAAAAAGGGGGTTAGGTTGGGGTAGAATTTGTCCTAACAGTTATAAAGAATTATTATAAAGCTCTAATTAATAACACAATGTGGTATTGAAACAATAGAAAAATCATACAAATGAACAGCCCTACACATATGTGAACAATTGTTTTCTAACAGTGTTTTACTAAAGTTCGGTGCAAAGGAATGTACTTTGCAACAGATCCTACTGGCACCATTGGTTATCTATAAGGAGAAAATATAAAATCAGTCCCCTGACTGATGCCATAAACATGTTAATGACTGAAAGATAAAAATAACAATATTTCTGATGACAATTTAGGATCATATCTTTATGAAATTAAATAGAATATAATTGATTAAACCCAGTATTACTGACAATTTCAACTACATTAAGTATCAATCACTATAGTGTGAAAATAGAAGCCACAAACTAGGAGAAAATACCCACAACACATACAAGTGATCAGTACAAGTATCCAGAATGAATGTATAGCACATATTCATCAGGTTAAAATGATACACTATGATAAAAAATGAGACAATCTATAAACATGCACTTCACATAATAGAAAACCCAAATGTCCAATAAGCATGCGAGATTTCCTATCTGATTTATAATCAAGAGCATGGAAATTTATAATGTGATTTATGATTTTATGCCTACTAGACTGGCAAACATGGAGAGTCTGGGGATATCGAATGTTGGTAAAGATAGGGAGCCATGGGAACAATGAGTCACAGCTGTCAGAAATGGAGATCAGTGGGCCACTTTGAGAAAAATTTGTTTTCATATGGGACATTTGAAGATGTTCATACTCTACAATCCAAGAATGCCTCTCCTGTACATGGGCACCAGAACCCTAGTGGAAGAACATCCTCAGGAGCACATATAATAGCAAATGTGAGAATGAAAAATATATTAGGATAAAGTCACAGAATAGAAAACTATGCATGCACACCGTTATATACATGAATATTCGGAACATAATGACTAAGGAAAAAAGCCAACTGAGCAGAACACACACTGCATAATCCCCTTCTATGCAAAAAAGAATTCAAAAAAAGTAAATAGCATTTTGCTTAGAAATACAAATTTTGTGGTTAAAGTATGCAAAAAAAAAGGAAATGATGAACATACAATTTAGGTTACTGAGAAGTAAAGGATAAGCAGGGTAAGATACACAGAGCTACAGTGGTGAGGCTGTCACTTTCTGTCTTTAACATTGATCTCACTACCATGTATGCAAGTGTTCATTGCATCAGTGTTCTTTATACCTTACCACGCATAGTTTAAAATATTACTCTGAATTTACACACTGTTTCATAATTTTTTTAAAAGTTCCTAATATCTATTTAAAGCTTTAGAAGAAAATCATATACCTTTCAATAGGCTCCCATAGAGAGATGCGAGCTTTTATAATTTCTTGTCTGTTCAGGTTTGTTGGATGTGTGAATCTTGTTTGACTTTCCCATACCCCTGATGGAGCTCAGAGCATATCTAAGGCATTGTGTCTATTCTAACACTGTCAAACAATTAAACAAATCTTCACAGATAGTGTTGTTCTTTTATTTAGTAATTTATTCATCTGTCAAGTATGTACTATTTTTAAGTCCCTTCTGTATGTTGAGCATGAGGAAGGCTATTACCCTCTCACTGTTTACAATTTTAGTGGCAGAGATAAAACTACTCCAAAGACAGCTCTTTTGCAAAGCAGTAAGGGAAGAGTGCCGCCCGAGTAGCAAAAATGCAGGTTCTATAGGAATTGAAAGGTGGAAGAATGATTGCTGGGGTAATAATGCAGCTGTTTCAATATTAGAGCTGCCTGGGGAACTTCAGATCCAAATTTCTAAGGTTGGGATCAAGAACTTGGAAGAAAATCTCAGGAAGAAAATTGGAATGTCATAATAAGGAAGTGAATGGAAGTGAGACTTCCTTTAAACAACAGCTGTCAGATTCTCTCTGGTGAAGCAAAAATACTGCATAGACAGACAGAGTGGCATCTATCATCTCATCCGTGAGTTCAATTTAAATTGACATTCTGACCCTATCTAACTATGCAGGCTTCAGTAGCGTGCTGTAAATTCAGGCACACAACACGCTACATACTGGTCATACAGAGATTATGGCAAAGCTAGTGCATGCATGAGCGTGTGTGTGTGTGTGTGTGTGTGCACACGCGCACACACGCGTGCGGTGAGTTAAAGCATAGAAGTTTGTACAGTATGGAATGGGAATGGGGATCTCTTCACAGGAATAAATACAAAATGCAGCATGGAGTGCTCAGTACCCTAGATTAAACCATATAATATTGGTCTAGTCTTTCCTGTGGGGAGGTCAGGCATTACCCGATTCTTTAAGAATCATCCCCAGATTCCATGATATAGACATCAAATCCTAAATAGGTGCCCAATCTTTAGATCTTCATTTCAAATTTCTTGCTAGACATCTCCACATGGTTTAACCAATAAACATTTTACCCTTGATAGGTTCAAACAGAAATTCTTCATCTGTCCTTCTATTTGGCTTCCCCTCGTCTTTTTTTTTTTTTAAATTAATGTTCATGTCACTTTCTCAATTCTTTATCCTTAAAACAAACAGAGACATTTGCAGTGAGAACTTTTCATTTACCACTTGGGGCCAGTTGTTAAATTCCTTGGTATGACTCTGTAAAGTCTTCTTCATTCATCGCAGCCTTGGCATTTTCACTGACATTGCACCAATTTATGGACTCATGATTTTTCTCAATGTATGTACAGTTTCCCATTTTTTAATAACCTCTCTCTTCTCATCCAGTCTCCTTTACAATCCCTCACAATATTTTGTCTAAAAAGTAAATCCAACTATATTTTACTCCTGCAGAAAATCCTTCAAAAACAGTATTTTGTTCTCAAATAAAGACCCTGTCCTTCCTCTTATACTCAAGGCATTTAAATGGCATCTAAATCTCAAGGCTACTTTAAATTTCCTCTTGTTATATTTTCTATATCTCTATATTATATATATAGAGAGAGAGATATCTATACAGATATAGATATATATAGATATAGATAAAAAATAGATATCTATATATATATATAAATATCTCTAGTCCAGCTGATCTTTTTAGTAGTACACAAAATAATCTATATTTGCTTCTTCTGATTCTGTCCATGTTCCTCTGCATGTCATCCCCTCACTCCATATTTATCTATCAAAGTTGTCTCAAGCCTCAAGTTTACCAGATAGAAAGGGCTTGAAGCTTGCTCAGCAATAAATTCTATATCTCTTTAAAAAAGTTTTGTGTATGTCAGCATGCCTGGGTGGCTCAGTTGATTAAGTGTCTCTCTTGGCTCAGGTCTTAATCTCAGGGTCCTGTGATAGAGCCCCACGTTGTGCTCTCTGCTCAGCAGGGAGCCTGCTTCTCCCTCTCCCTGCTGCTCCCCCAGCTTGTACTTTCTCTCTGTCAGATAAAATCTTAAAAAAAAAAAAAAAGATGCTTAATTTTTTTTTGTATGTCTTGTTAGCCACTTAGCTATTCATGGCCTTCCTATATATGTCCTTATCTTCATCTGGTGCTAAATCTTAAACTCCTTGTGCTCCCTTTGTCATTAATACCATGAAATTTATTACAGAGCCTATACATATCAGGCACAAAAGGAAATACAGAAGTTGAAAAGATAAATAAGACAGTCCTATAGGCTCATATGCCATCAGTATGATGTGTATTATCTCAACAAAAGTCTTAGATGTTATAGGTATACATAAACTATTTTGCTTATTTTAAGTTGATCGTATCCGTGAGGTCATGACACTCCCTTCTGATCTGGGATTAAATTTCTTTAAACCTTTCTCTCCTCCAAATTTCAACATTTCTTGACTTTTTAAAAAATCTCTCTGTCCCCCCACCCTCCTCTGACACATATTTTTGTAGATTTTTATTGTTCTTAAATACAATGTCCAATACCACCTATATAGCACAGTCCTGTGAGAAAGCTGCATTAACAGCTCATCTGCTTGTATCAATTAAAGAAGTAAAATTATATGTAGCAACAGATACTGAATTTGAGGGACATGACCCAAAGAGGTTCCCCAGTCAATAGCATTAAGCCATTTGACTTGCTGTTTCACTTCTACTCTATCACCTGTCCTATCTTTTTTTTTTTTTTAAGATTTTATTTATCTATTTGTCAGGGAGAGAGAGAGAGAGAGAGAGCGAGCGAGCACAGGCAGACAGAGTGGCAGGCAGAGGCAGAGGGAAAAGCAGGCTCCCTGGCAAGCAAGGAGCCCAATGTGGGACTCGATCCCAGGACGCAGGGACCATGACCTGAGCCGAAGGCAGCCGCCTAACCAACTGAGCCACCCAGGTGTCCCTCACCTGTCCTATCCAATGAGTTCCCTTAAACCTTTGCAGAGAGTAGAAACTATTGTTTACTCTGATTTTCCCTTTATCCCTGAAATGAGCATACACATGTTAAAAATATGGAAACTTTTAATGCTACAGCTTGTGAAAAGAAAAAGAGAGAGAGCAGGTAACTAAAAAATAGCAAATATTAGTCTACATTTAAGACAAAAATCATTAAAAATCTCTTTTCTGGAGTTTTCAACTTTATTAATTAAGAGCTTTTTCAGGTTGAAAAAAAATACAAAACTAAATGATCTTTAATTCCAAGTGTTATTAACTTTTATAATATTACTTAAATATATATATAAACAAAACTTATTTTATTTGTAGCTCTGAATCTCTATTAAACTACATTTTCAAATAAAATACTGAAACTTCCCACCATACCAATAAAATTCAAATTCACAACATAAACTTAATATGGCATGTATATTAAGATATTAAAAAAACCACAATTAGCAATGAATTTAAAAGTATAAAATGGGCTTTTTCATTTTTCTCATTTTTATTTTGATCATGCTGCACCATTATTTGAGTTATAAGTACATCATTGCCATTTCTTTTTTTGCCTTTAAAAAAATTAATAATTTTAACTATCATGGAATTATTTCAAAGATTTAGTTAATTCAATCATGGTCATAAAATACAAAAAATAATTTAAAGTGTGAAGTCCTTTATTACATATTTAGTATCATAATTACTTATAGAAAAATTAAATCTTATAACATCTGCTTGTGAAATGATTATGATACTGAATGCTACACTACAGTTCTCTTGAGTTCTGCAGAGTTCAAAGACTGTGTCATTTGATGACTTAATTTCCCCACTTACTCTTCCTTATGTAAATGATTGTAAAAGCTTTATTTATACAGCTTGCCATGAGGTAATTTGTCCTTAACTTGGGGCCAATGAAAATGCAAACTCCAGAATTGGAGTAAAGTAGCAGAACATGGTCATAAGTTGATCATACACACAGTCTGTGATACATTTATATAGATTTTAGGATTACTGAGTAAGTGCAGAAAATTCAATAATGTTCATAAAAATATCAAGTAAATCTCTAGAAATAATAAGTGTAGCAATTCTTTCTTTTATAACCCTCCTTAGCACTTTCTCATTTTCTTAGTCCTATGAGGATAAATATGTATATATAGAAATTTTTATATAATGTATATATATAAATTTTATATAATTATATACACACACACGCGCACTCACTCTCACACACACACACACATACTAAGTCATTTAAGATTTCTCCAGATTTGAATGTTATTTGAAGCACAAGGTAGATCCAAATTAAAATGAGAGCTTTTCAGTTTTACACAGGAAATATCTACTTTGGTCATTTCCTGACAGTTACACAATCCAAAGTAAACTAAGTATATCTTAGATATTTGAAGGAAAGATTTATGTGGGGATGAAAAATGAAAAATAAGACTTGTAGAAGAGCTGAATTATCTGTTCATTGATTAATAAACAATTCATCCAGTCAAGGTTGCTAGAATATCTATCATGTGATGATTCTGGGGCAATTTTGTCATCATATACTTTTATCTACTTTGATTTTAATTCTCTGGAAATGTTACCACAAAAAGTAAGCAATTAGGGCTCTATGATCTATAATTCTATTTATTTTATATTTGCATTGTTTCTCCCTCTTTTTAATAAACTTCACAGTCTTTAATTATATGAGTATGTGTGTATTTGTGTGTGTATATATACATATACACATATTCATATATGAAATGCATTTTATTTGTGCTCAAACTGTATCATGAGCCTATGATTCTACAATTGTTATCAATATATGAAGTTTAGTATTATAGCATATTTTACACATTTTCAAAAAAAAAAAAAATTATAAGATGTAATGCATTATTATGTATAATAGAAATTCTGAGGTTCTGAGGCTATAAATGAAGATGTATATGAATAAGGCACAGAAAAACAATCCCAGAACTCATAGGCAAGTAAAAGAATAAAAATGTGATAAAGTTAAAGGAAAGTAAGCTAATATTATTATTTCTATAAGGTTATTCCTACAAGCAAAATGTTTTTAAATTAGCAATGGAAAAGGATGGCCATAATTCATATCATTCTCTCCAAAACATGTTTAATTCAGCCTCTTGGAGTCCTTTTGTTTCAAGAAAATGAGCTTCTGATTTAAAAATTTTGGGAAAAATAGTACTAACTGTATCTTCAGTGTAGCTCTACACTCATATAGCAAAAGGCATTAGTTGTAGGAGAATTTGTTAATATCTAATGAAAACGTAAAAGCAATATATTCACTCAGTTCTAAAATATATTCGATTTTTAGATGATGAGAACAAATTTAATCTTGGAGAGCAGACAATTTAGTTTATGATGTAGCCTACTTATTTTAGCTGTTTTGTTTTGTTTTGGTCCTGATCAAATGACATGAGGAAGAAAAATACAGTTGGTTTTGTTAAAAAGAAAACCACAGGCCCAAAATGGTGTCTCTTGGGTTAAGGCCCCATCAGTAAACTAAAACTTAAAAGTAATCTAACTGCAGTTTCAAACCCCTAGAAATGTAACCTTTAACCAGTTAACATGAGGATTTCCTTCTCAGCAGTAGGAAATTTACTGAGCTATCCCTTCTGCTCCTTTTAGGAAAGTGATCTTGACTAAAGCAATGGATTCTTTGCTAATATATTTTCTCTACTTCCTCTGCTCTAAAAACTTTATTTTTCTGTAGCCCTTTGGAACTCCCCTCTACTTCCTAGAGAGGCTCCTGCCAGATTCATGAATCAATTAATAAAGTCAATTAGATCTTAACAATTTACTCAGTTGAATTTTTATTTAACGGTATTTAAAATCTTTGTTACTAACACATGGCTGACCTCATGGTATAGATTAAGCTCTTTAGCAAATGGCTTCTTAAAAGCAAGCTCTTGTTTTTAGATTATGTTGCAAGTCTATCATTGGCAAGGTGGGTGAGTGAAAGGACAGATCTGAGTAATAAGAAATCAATCTATTGAACTAAAGTTTCATTCTCCAGATTGAGTTTGATTGCTGATGCTTTCTTCATGACCACCCTGCTGCCTTCTATACATCATTTTAAGATAACCTTAAAATTTGCCTGTATCTCTTGGAATTAAATATGTAAGATAAATATGTAAGATTTATGGCATATGCAAATTCACAGGCATATGGCATAAATAAATTCAGCTGTAAAGACACTTTTCATAGTTAATACATGAAACTTTAAGAAAAAAAATAAATGAGTAATCAATTCAATCCACTGTTATGAAAATGGGATCTATGCTCTCCTCTTTGATCCAAGGCCATATTACTTCACGTAAACAACTGAAGGACATTTGTCAACTTTGCACACAGTTCAACATAGTCAGTAGTATTTCTCTACCCTTAAACTGACTACTCATGAACCTAACATAGAGAGATAAACTTATTGTTATTAAAAAGAAAGGAGGATTTAGCAATTTCCCAACTAATTTGATCAAGTAGTGAAATGAAACTTTGTAACTCATGTCAATATCTCCTTTATTTTAGATTAAATTATCTTGTTTACCCATAGGACTTGAAAAATTAAACAGATAGTAATAACCTCTTCTAGTTTTTCATACGGTATAGTCCAAATAAAATGAATCAACATAATAAGGTTGAAATAAGGTTGGTTGTCTAGTGGTTAATCAGCATTCAGGGCATATATGTATTACTGACAAACTTATATGTATTATAAGAATTTTTATTTGCCTACCTAGTTCAAGAACAACAAGCTCTGTCCTCAGGAGTCAATTTTACTATTAATAATTAAACAGACTTTCATAAGCTATTAAAACTGCAAATAATTATAGTTGATTATGTTCTCTTTTACCCAAAAACAGGTTCACTCACTGCATGCCAGGATGTTGAAACAAGCTAATTATCTTTTTTTTTCTTACAATGATGAATTTTGTGTATGTATTACCTGAACTAATTTTTTTTTCCCACATCATCGTTTTCAAGAGGCCAAAGGATTTTTCTAAAAGGTAATTTCAGCAATGCTTACAACACCTACTAAATTTGGTAGTAACTGGGACACCTGGGTGGCTCATTCCTTCAGCATCAGCCTTTGGCTTGGGTCATGATCCCAGAATCCTGTGATCAAGTCTTGCATCGGGCTCCCTGCTCAGCATGTAACCTGCTTCTCCCTCTTCCACTCCCCCTGCTGTGTTCCCCATCTTGCTATCTCTCTCTCTCAGTCAGATAAATAAATAAAATCTTTAAATAAATAAATAAATAAATAAATAAATTTGGTTGTGACTAATCATATTGTAGTTTGAAAGATAAATGATGCCAAATGTAGAACTAAAATAGACTATCTTCTAATGTTCTCGCTAAAAAAAATAACTGCTTCTTATTTCATTTAGTTAACTCTTTAGCAGTCTGCATTATCTTTACTACACATAAAGCCTGTGATACTTTCTGAAAAAGATTAACAATATAAACACAACACATTTTAATGCTTACTGGGCTCAGACATTCCAGGTACCTTTGTAAGTCCAGGAAGCAGGTGAGCTCCTCCTGCTCCTGCCTCCAGCACCAAGTCTTCTGTCATTGGCTTCCTCCATTGTAAGAGATGCTTAAAGGGGACAAGCAGTTAAGAAGCAAACCATTTCACAACTCTATTAAAAATGAAAAAGAAAAAGAAAAATCTGATTTTTTTGATTTTTAAATACTTCCCCTATCCTTTTAGAATCATGAATCTTTTTACTCCTATCAGTGAAATTACTTTCCAAAATGGAATCACCATGGGGAAGAGATGCATGAAAATCATTAGAAGCATAAATGTTTATCATCAGAAGTTTAACAACTAAGGAAAATGAAGAACTCATCCCTTCTCAAACTTGAGGTCAAAGGTTGACTGTTCTGTTGTCTTGGTAATTTTAACTTACAGTATCTTATACTTAAGGTGTCCAAGGGTGGCTTAATCAGTTAAGTGTCAGCTTTTGCCTGAGGTCAGGATTCCAGGATCCTGGCAACCAACCCTCCCCACTGCTCAAGCTTTCTTTCTCCCTCTCTCTCTCTCAAATAAATAAATAAAACATAGAAATAAATAAAATCTTAACATTAAATTAAATTAAATTTAAAAGTGTCTCATACTTTGAAAAGTTAGATTAATATTATAATTTGATTTACATTTCTAATATATTGTTGAATCAAATGTAGCTTTTGTTGGTTACCAGCTGGGTAACTATGGTTGAGTTATGTGTCTTGTGTCTCAGTTTTATGATCTGTAAAATAGGGCTCAAAATACTTCTTACTTCACAATGTTCTAAAGGTAAAATGCAACTACATGGGAAAATGCTATGTCCATGCTAGGTAAAATGTAGGTATTACAAACACAAATTCCATTTAACCTACTTTTCAAAATCATAAAAGGAGCTATCTTTAAGACAAAATTTACTTTCTTTTTTAATAATGTAAAAAGTAAATGTCACCACTCAGCTGGGATAGCCAACCCAAGAGGAAGAGAGAGAGACAAAGAGACGTAGAGACAAAGCAAGTGAGCCAAACAAGTGTAAAGAATCCTGTCAATATGCTTTGCTCCAGACTGGTGGCCACTGGGAAGTGTGAGCCCAACACTTTATTTCACAAAGAGTTTTTAAAATGTGCACAACTGATACATTCCCAACCACTTCAGTTTGCACACAATTAACATATAAAAGCCTGGAGAGACAAAGAGACAAGACTTAGAAGTAGTCTTTTTTTTTTTTTTTTAGATTTTATTTATTTATTTCAAAGAGAGAGAGAAGAAGAGAGAGAGCATGAGAGGGAGGGAGGGTCAGAGGAAGAAGCAGACTCCCTGCAAAGTAGGGAGTTCAGTGTGGGACTCAATCCTGAGACTCAAGGATCATGACCTGAGGCGAAGGCAGTCAGTTAACCAACTGAGACACCCAGGTGCCCAGAAGTAGTATTTTATTAAAACTAAAAATAGCAACTAATAAAATATTAACAAGAACAAGTCTGCACTAAATGCAAATAGCAATCTTTCCAGAACACAGGAAGCTTTTCATGAAAAGGGAAGTCAAGCAGAAAAGGAAAATTCATGAAAATCAATAATACATACTCCTGACATTCTCTATACCAACATATTGTAAATTAACAGAAATTTAATTTCCAAATTGTAAATTCATGCCAACTTGAGTTCATATATGCAGTTTAACAATAATTTGAAGGCCAAATATATATTTTTTTAAGATTTTATTTATTTATTTGACAGACAGAGATCACAAGTAGGCAGAGAGGCAGGCAGAGAGAGAGGAGGAAGCAGGCTCTCCATGGAGCAGAGAGCCCGATGCAGGGCTCGATCCCAGGACCCTGGGATCATGACCTGAGCCGAAGGCAGAGGCTTTAACCCACTGAGCCACCCAGGCGCCCCAGCCAAATATCTTCTGAAGGAGTTATTTTCCTTACTCTTGAGGACAATTACATATTGGATTTTGAGTAATTTTAAGGTCTTTTCCTTAAGACATATGATGTATAAGATGATGAATGAAGTAAAAGCTAGTCTTCCTTCTGTGTCTATTATGAACTAGACCTTGTGTCTATATCATCTTTAATCCCCCTAACTCCACAAATCAATTATTTTGGCATTTCACAGCTGAATAACCTGAGGTTCAGGGAAAGTCTACCTCAAAACATGTTAAAAATAAAATACATAGTATTAGAACATAATGTTTACAACAATAACACATACATTAATTTCAATATGTTATTGTTTTCACTCAGCAAATGTTATCTTCCTTGCTTTTGTCCACCATTGATCAAAATAAAAACAGATTACAAATTTTTATAAATCTCTGATAGTGATGCTGAGTAATTTTTCTATATCTTATAAAACATGAAACTGGTCTTCTGATATTTTCTGAAGAATGTTTATTACTTTATAAAAATTTTAGCATATCTTATTTATATAATAATATACTCATCATGGATTACACAGTGCCTGTAAAGGAGAAAATCGTAATGACTCCAAATTCAATAACCAGTTAGAGCATCTATTTTCTAAATCAAAAATATGTTTCTAAATGTTTTTTAATCTCAACTTTAAAAATTAACAATACTTCATGTATATTTTCTGCATATGTATTCTAAATGAGCTGCTTTCATATTTTAGTGGTAAAAATCTTTCTTCAAAGACTCTGGAGGAGAACACTGATAGACACAACCATAAATATACACTTGATCTCATTGAAGGGAAGAAGAGGAAGAGTTGCCTAATTTTGCTGCTGCTCATGTTGCCTCCCTCCCCACCATGGCTACCTAAAGATTCTCAGTGGAATTGGCCTTCCATGGAAAATTCTTTGAAAACTCTTCTTCTACATTATGTTGTTTAATGATTATGACTCTATCTGGTTGGATACCTCTAAATAATTTTAATACACCAAAACTGTTACAGAGATTCAGAATAATAAAAAAAGTAATGAAAATCATTTTTATTAAAGAGAGAAAAATAGCCAGTGTTTGCTCATGACTTAAAAGAGAAAATCAACTAATGACTAAAGCATTCCTATACAATAAGCATGAAGAGATTGTGTCATAGAAACGCTCTAACTCCTGAGAGGAAGGAGAAAGCCTTACATTATGCCTGGGGGAAATTTTTTGGCCTTATGACAGGAAAGGGAAATTCAAGCCAAGCACAGCAATTTCACTGGGTTGAGAAGACAATAATCAAAGTTTTAAAATGCTGTTACAGCTGGAATTTATGGACCAGAGCGGGAATCTCTACAAAGGAAAAGTTCTACAAATCTGCACATGGGTCTTTGTTACAAACCTAATCTCCACATGCCCAGGCAGGCTGCACCAGGTTAAGCAAGAAACAACTATTAGTCATCTATAAGCTGAGCAGTTCCTAAGACAATATGGCTGAGAGATATTTGAGATACCACCGCCTAAGTGGAGAGATCTTATTGAACTCCCATAGTTTCCAGTAAGGGACCTAGAATAAAAAACTTCACAGGGTTAAACTTGTCTCATAATGGCTACTCTAAACTCACCATAACAAAAACAAGCCTCAAAAAGATGAAGCTGATTCTTAAGTAATTTAACTGCAGCCTGCCTAAATAAACTTTAACACTCATTAAGTCATAGAATAGAATTCAGACACTAAACCATGTTAAGCACCAGTATTTTTTGGTGTAGTATTTAACTAAAAAATAACTACACATTCAAAGAAGAAGGAAAAAGTGGCCAATAAACAGGAGAAAATAAATCTCAGACATGTGAGAGACAATGGAATTAGCAGTCAAGAACTTTAAGTGATTTGATTTTGGAAAAAAAGATGTAAAAAGAGAAATTTTAATAATGATTGCAAGATTTACTGTGATATTGGTATTAGTCAAGGCAGGAGCACTGACATGAGGATAGATAAATAGATCAATGCAACAGAATAAAGTATTCAGAAATATACCCACACATAATAGTCAATTGATTTTTAAAAGCAAGTGCTGAAATTAGTCATTGAAGAAGGGCTGGTCTTTCAGCAAATGGTGAGAGAAAAAAATGTATTTGTATTTGGTAAAAGAATGAAACTTGATCCTTAAAAGATAACACACCCCCAAATTAACTCAAAATATAAAAATTAAAACTTGTACATAAAATGGAAACAAATCTTGAGGTAAACTTCCTTGAAGTCCTATTCTTTCTTAAACAGGACTTTGACAGCACAAACCTTAAAGAACAAATTGATAAGTTGGATTTCATTAAAATTAAACATTTCTGTTCTTTGAAGGACATAATTAAGTAAAATGGCAAGTTTGAGACTATGATTAAATATAAGAAAATATATATTTAACAAAAGTCTTGTATTGAAATATATAGAAAGAACATTTGGAACTTAATATTACAACAGCAAATAAACCATGCATTTTAAAAATAAGCAAAAGAGTGAACAGACAGCTTATGAAGAAAGATAAGTGTATAGTCAACTTGTGTTTGCAGTGGGGATGTATAAAGTAAAAACTAAATGAGGTAAAACATATAGTAAACAAAATAAAATTTAACAGACTTAGCAAGTATGTGGAACAACTGAAACTTTTGAAAGTTGATGGCAAAAGGGTGAAAAGGTGTGATCATTTGGCAAACATTTTGTCATTTTCTTATATGATTAAACATGCATATACTATACATTCAACAATTCCACTTGTAAATACTTACCTAATAGGTTTTTTTTAGTAGGCCTACAAAAAGACTTGTACACAAATGTTCATAGCAACCTTATTCATAATAGCCCCCAAATAGAAACCACCCAAATATTCAGCAATTAATGAATGGACCACAAAAATATGATGTATCTAATAAAGAGAATATCCCTTATTATTAAAAAGGAACAAATTGCTTACATACACAGCATAGATGAATGGAATAGAGCTATATTCTGAGTGAAAGATGCAAGACATAAAGTGGTGTCTACTCTATAATTCCAAATTGATGAAGGAGGAAACCAACCTCTAGTAACAGAAATCTTGCTGGTCAATTTTGGGGCCAGATATAGAGTATAGGAATTAAGTGTAAAGAGGTATGAGAGAACATTTTGGGTGATGCAAACAGTATATCTGTTAATGGTGGAGATTACTTTGGGTTCAATTATTTGTCAGTATTCACTGAACTATACACATAGGTAAATTATACTTGAATGAATTGTTAAACATACATAGATTAGGAGAATCTCTTTTCCTGTGCTATAAAAGGTATATAATAAAGAAATTATTTCTTTCTTGAAAGCCTGAAAGAATCACAGGAGAACACATATGTGTTTAAGCAATCTTATTGAAGTAGTTGGCTTTTGCTTTCTTCAATCTTCTCTGATAGATATATTTTCCTCCTTTACAAATATTTTGCAAAGTTATATTTTCTAGACAATGAGCTATTTCTTTATGACTTCCTTATTTATTTTATAAGCTAAGAAAAATGGTGTATTTTCTTTTAAAAATACCTTTGTTACCTATTTTCCACTTCTCATTTCTAACATTTCACAACCTGCTTCTTTTTTCTTCTTTTAAGATTTTATTTATTTATTTGACAGAGAAATCACAAGTAGGTAGAGCAGCAGGCAGAGAGAGAGGGGGGAAGCCGGCTGCCCACTGAGCAGAGAGCCTGATGCAGGGCTCTATCTCAGGACTCCTGGATCCTGACCCCAGCCGAGGGCAGAGGCCTTAACCCAGTGAGCCACCTAGGTGCCCCTCACAGTCCAGTTCTTAAAGCTATTTTTATGGAATGGACATTAGAGAAGGAGTTCAGAGCACAATTAAGATCACACATTTTTGATTCTGAGAACCGGAAGCTCAAAGCTTGCCTTTTCCCACTTGCTAATAGTACCCAACCTCAGCACTGTTGGGTTTTACTAATAAATAAGACAGACTAGTTGGACACTTTTTGCTCACCTCAATGTATAGATGCAAATTCATACCATCACCATAATTTACTTTTCTACCTCCTTAGTTTTTGCTTTATCAGTATGCCAGATACATGGTAGATGTTGCTTACATGTTCATTATTTATGTATTCTCCAATCTCTTTTTTACTTTCCAGTTAGTTTCTCTAAACCTATGAAGCAAAAAATCTCCTTCAAGCTGGCCCGTAATCATTACAACCCTATCAAAGACTCTAATCTATCCATGAGTACCACAAATAGCCTGCAATCTTTACATGGTTATTCATATCTCCATATTATTAATTTTATTATATAATCAATCTTCATTAATAGACTAGTATAAACTCCTCCTCAAGTTGTTTATGTGTTGAAGATGATGCCAGATATCACTGAAAGTTTTTCTGTTTTTTTTTTTCTCTTTAAAGAAACACCTTTGATTTGTAATTCCCATGACATTTGGTACTAATAGTCTCCATAACAAAGCGCTAGCTAACATTTTCATTTCTTTTTTTAGTTACTAATGCCTCTCTCTGATCTATCTCAATATAATAAAGCTTCTCTCTCTTTTTTAAATAAAATTATTCATTTTCAATTTTAAAAAATAGAGCTTTAGAAGGGATTTGTGAATATACATAATATCTGGTTTCAATGTGATATGAGCTTGATTTTTCTTAAAATGAATAAATAATGTAGTTAAAGATGGATACAATGTGGTAGGCATCTCTTTCCTGTGAAAAGATCTCTTTCAAGAGCTGGCGGCAGAAAAGTAGAGTCCCATTATAATGGTTTTAACAACAACGAAAAAAAAAGATTGGCAGAAGGAAAGCAGCTGAATTGAGTGTCCAACATATATGTGTATATATATGTCCATCGTATTTATATGCCGCAAACACATTCCTCTTATGGAATTTAATTAGGTAAGCATTTAGGAAAAGAAGGCAGTTGATTGAAAGCTATATCAAAGTCATATTGACCTGAACAACAGAAAAAAAAAAAACAGATTTAAAGGGAATACATGGAGAAGAGATCTAAAGTATTTCTCTCTTAAGGATGACATCATATTGATTCTCTCTTGTGATCTAGGTTTCATCTATCCCCCATGAGTGGCATCTCTTAATGACAGCTTTTAGATGAAGGGAGAAGAAAGTCAGTAGTAATGGAATCTCGATGGCATTTCGATCTAAAGCTGGTGATGGACATTCTCCCTATGAGAATCTTAGTAGGTATGAATTTTAACTCAATTACAGTTACGTTGCATCCTCTGTTTTATTCATTGTTTTCGAAATGTGGAAGTGAGATATCTTTCTCATCATCAATTATACACCAAATGACTAAAAATGTGTACGGTACTCCATATTTGAGATGTGGTTAAACTTCTAATTACAACTCTGTTGACTTTGGAAGACATATTGAATGATAGGTAGTTTTTGTCAAGATTCCGTTCTACCTTCTATTTCTTTTTCTGTTCTGAATGTCAGAGTGACAGATTCAAAGATATCTCAGTAATTACAACATCTACAAATAAATCAAGACCTTGAGATTCTGACCTTTCATTCTTTAATATTTTAAAAGAATTTTCTTGAGAAATTGCTTTGAAAAGCATTGAGAAATCTTTTCTACATGAACCAAAAATACATCAATGATAGACTTATTTAGGTTATATTAAACTCATTTCTAATGTTAACAATGGCTACATATTTGGAAGTATTTCCCAGGAACTCTACCCACTTGGTTATGGTTTAAAATATTACACATTTCCATATTTATGAGATGGTTTAATAACTCCATTTAGGAGCTGAACAATGAGATAGATGACTCCATGATAATACCCAAATATTCTCAGTCTTGGCTCAGTTACAACATCAATTTTGCCTATGCAAAAGAGGAATTCTTGACATTATTCATTTAATGTCAAGATCAATAAGTACTGATTATAGCATTTATCCAAAAGGTATTACATAGGCTTCAAACCAGAGTTAAACTGCTAAAATCCAAAGGGTTTGCAGAGGTAAGCTAATTACACACTACTCTTAGTTATATATTATATACTTTGTTAGTCAAAATCACTTTTTGGAAGGGCTTATTTCAGTTTGCCAATCTTTACATATGCAATTTAAAGTTTTGTTTTTAAAAAAATTGTTTAATGTAGTGATTATTCTAATATGATAATAGAAATGATTAATCAAAATGTAAAATAACATTTTAATGAATTGTTTGATATTTAAGATAATACATAATGTTTTTAAATTTCATTAATTTGGGCTAATTTAACCCATATGGTTACCAAAGCAGTATCTATATTTTAAATGAAACCAGTAAGTTTTACTATATATTCAATGAACATGTATAATTAGCAAAAAATTTCAAGAAAGAATAGTTTGTTCTTTTTTTCATATAGCTTTTGTTATAGTAACCTTCTTATTTATCATTTCTATTTTTCTTCATTTGTTCTGTGGATTCAAGTTACTATCTGTAATCATTTCCTTAGTTCAATACTTACTTGCAAACACCATCTTTGTGCTGTTATTGGTAAATATATCACATTTCTTCACGATACACTCAACATTATTCAATATTATTGTCCTATTCAATTATTTTCTAAATCAGTTTAGGAGAAGAAAGACAAAAAAGCACTTATACTATATTTTGTAGTTACATAATTACCTTTTCTATTGTTATTTGATTTTCTATGTGGATTCAAAATACTATCTGGGCATCACTCCCCTTAGCCTGAAGAATTTCCTTTAGCATTTCTTTTAAGGTAGGTCAGCTAGTAACAACTTTTGGTGGGTTTTTTGTTGTCCTTCTTTGAGCACTTTGAGTATGTTAACCTTCAGCTTTCTACTCTTCATATCTTCTAATGAGGACTCTGTTTTGACGGAGTTCCCTTGTAAGAGAGCAGTCATTTTTCTTTGACTATCTTCCAGATTTTTTCATCTTTGGTTTTTAGAATTTTTATATGTGTCTGTTTGTGGATCTCTTTGCATTCATGTTGATTGGAGGTCAAAAGGCTTCTTGGATGTGCAGATTATTGATTGACAATAAATTTTGAAAGTTTTAAGTCATTTATTTGAAAAATGTTTTGTTTCTTTCTCTCTCTCCTATACTTTTGGTGTTCCCATTACATATTTGTTGTTGTGTTTAGTGGTACTCACCTTTCTCTGAAGTTCTCTTTTTCTTTTTTTTATATTTCTTTTTCAGCTTACATCAACTCTATTGATCTATTTTCAATTTCACTGATAATTTCTTCTGCCAGCTTAAATTACTATTGAGCCCCTCTTATGCAGTTTTCATGAAAGTCAGTGTACTTTTCAACTGCAGAATTTCCATTTGATTCTTTTATAATAATTTCTCTTTATTTCTTCATAATGTTTTTTCTTTACTCATATTTACCTGCAGTTCCTTGAATATTTTATAATGTGTTTATAATGTATACTTCAGCATCTTTTGTTCTTTATAAATGCTGCATTTGGTCACACATGGTTTCTGTGGCATGTTTGTTTGTTTTCTGGTGTGTGAGTCACTTTCTTATTTCTTTGAATTTCAGAAATTTGTTGGAAATTGGATATTTTAAATAATGTATAGTAGTAACTCTAGGTACTCCCTGACTCCAGGTTTATTATTTGTGCTTGTTTATTGGTTTAGGCTATAATATATTAGTGAAGTCTACTTCCCTCCCTTAGTATTAAGCCTTTTATATTGTACTTAAAGAGTACCCTGAGTCACCTTGGAAATAGCTATTTTTTTCAGAGCTTCCTTTGACCATCTCTTTCTTTGGATAATGTTGAGATCCATTAATTGCTGTTGAGATCCACTAATTGAGATACCCATGGTTGAAATCCACTAGTTGTTATCTCATTGCTTTTTCATTTTTCTTTCATTCTTTCTTTTTTTTTTAATTCAAACATCTTTGAATAAATGGTTACAAATATCCGTTTTTGATATTATTCTGATCCCAGGAAGGTGCCTTCTAGCTGTTTCTCTCCCAGTTCTCTCTGCAGAATAAGCAAGCCAAGGTTAGCCTAAATCTTTAATGAATTTATGAATCTCCTCCCAATTTCCTTTCACTACATCCTCTACTGTTTTTGACAGCACACTTGGCTTCAATTTCTCCACACCCTATTGCAAATGTAGTTTGTTATTTTTGGAAGAGACACAGAGCTCTTTTATGATTTTCTCTCCCTTTACCCTCACAAAGATTCTTTAAGCCACATTTCTGAATCTTGGGGCAGAAACAATGGTTCATTTCACTCTTAGTGTCACCCCTGCTCTAGGAACTGAGTGCTAGGTGGAAAGGAGAGTAATATGAGGTCTTTCAGCTTGCCACTCCAACATGGAAATGTTGCTTTATGGACCTAGAAAATGGTGACTGGGCCCCAAACTCAAGACAGAAATCCTCCCAGTAGTGTGGGCTAGGTCAAAGTAAAAGAGAGCCTCCATTTCTTGCCTAGAACTTTGACAAAGTTACTTGTAGGGCAAGATGAAAAATGCTGACATTCTGATGCTTTGGCAAGGTAGACTTCTGATCAGAAGATCAGAGTAGAGGTAGTCCTGAGTTCTTAGCTCCACTGATCTCAAGTGGAGTTTCCTTTTCTCCAAATTACTGAATTACTGAATTTTAATTTGTTTTCCTGAATAAATATTTTTTATTGGCTATAATGTAAACACCATTTCTAAATACTTTAATGTTTGTGGTCTTACTGTTTGTATTATTTTCTTTTGTGTTTGTGTGTTGTGTGTGTAATTACTCTCTTATGCCACTGGGAAGTGTGTCCACAGATCTTATCATGCTATTATGCCAATGATGATAGAAGACTTTTCCTTTCCTTATTTTACTTGTTTTGAATAGCTTTATTTTGGACAATAATCTTCAAATATCTCTTTAACTTGGTCTTTTTAGAAAAATAGGACATAAGACTTATTTGTCATCACTTATACAGACTACATCATTAATTCCATCTTCTTTATTTGTAATAACACATTTAATTATTATATTAATCAAGAAAATTAAGTAGTTGTTTGGGTTGTTTTTTTTTTAAGATTTTATTTGACAGACAGAGATCTCAAGTAGGCAGAGAGGCAGGCAGAGAGAGGAGGAAGCAGGCTCCCTGCCAAGCAGAGAGCCCCATGCGGGACTCAATCCCAGGACCCGGAGATCATGACCTGAGCCGAAGGCAGAGGCTTAACCCACTGAGGCACCCAGGCGCCCAAGAAAATTAAATAGTTTTATAACCACCAACAATTAATGTTAACACCAGCACTAAGAAATAAATGGTTAAACTGCAGTAATGTTCTTGTTTTAGAGGTTCATAGAGGCAAATATGTTTCTCATAAATGTTTAACGGTCTTCATTAAGCTCTCTTAGAACATTAAAATCATCTAAAATTGCTACAATAATTAGTCTTCTAAACAGCAGAGTGAGCACAAGTAGGATTGATCACTTGCCCAGATTAAACAATGCAGCCTCCAACATTTTGATGATTCTCTCTAAAAACAGAAGCCATCATCATATACCCTTTTATATAGAAAACAATAATGTCATGAGGATATCAATTTTTGGACACTCATTCTTTCAGACAATATCATATCAGGCAATAGATGAAATATTTCAGCCCAAGTACATATAGAAGATCAACACACTACTAGAAAAAAAGTATTTTTCTGGAGGTAACATAGCATGAAAAGCACAGAAATAAAATAACAATCTGAGCTGCTATTGTTAGGGCTGCAGTCACGTGGATGATTATGGGCTTTTGAAAGATGGACATATTTTGACTGTTTCAATCATAGAAGATACGGTCAATTGACTTGTAGAAGGGCTAGAAATGGAGTTTCGGATTCCTCTGTTCTATTTTTACCAAACTATAGGAGGACAAAACCATTCATGACTTATCTTTAGTGTTTTGAGGTTATTTTATGGGCATTTGAGTTGCAAATTGTCTATTATCATGGAGCTTAACTGAGGCTAAGATTGCAAAAAAGTTTTGAGTTTCATATGGAAAAAGAGATAAAGTTGCAATCAAATGATCTTTTCCTGATATTGGCTATCTATTTCCTAAAGCAAAATGAATTTAAAAATTTCTCTTTGCTTAAAATGAACCAATGCCAATTAGTCCCAGCAGTAATAATGTAAGTTCATATGAGTTTTGAGACTGAGGTAATTTAAAAGAAAATATCAGAAGTCCAATGGATGCTGATAATATTCCTTCACTAATGACTTAGATGTGCACCGATGACTCTCAGGGAAATGGTGTAGAGCAGTTTTCTGAACCTACAATATATCATACAGAATGCTCTTCAATATATCACCCAACCTAATTTTCTATTGGGGTGTTTTTTTAGTCTCTGCACTTTTTTTGGATATTAAAATTTCATCCATCTGAAAAACTCAGCAGCCTTTCTAAAAGATGTTTGCATTTCCTTTGGAACATTTTGTTATTTATAGCATCTTATGTCCTATAAACATTGGAATAATTGTCTTGAGAAATTCTTTCCAGTGGCTAAAAGGACTAGATTTTTACCCCCTATCATGCACAAATTAACCATCTCTTTGAAAACCAGGTAATGATTTTTTAAATGTGCAATTTAAAATTTCAAACCATATTACCATTTTCCTCCCAGAAGCTTCACTGTCAGTGACTTAGTAAAACCATCATTAATCACAAGATAAGCTACAGTCATGTGGTGATTGTAATTTGGTCCCACAGAACCAAAGACAAATGATATGGAATACTATTAGCAATGATAGCTTTAATGTAGACATTCATCATGGACTCAGGTTCACTTGATGTGACTTTGGGATAAAAACAGGGGAAATTGCCTAGCTGTTGAAAATTCTATTGCTATTAAATCATAATTTTGACAAAATTGTACAAAATAAGAGTGGTAGATTTTGTGTTTCCCATTTTTCACTCTTAAAAGACAAAATTGTAGGGGGCTTTGAAGAACACAGATGCAGTGCAATTAGAATAGTGAATCCTGATTAGTTCTTATCTAATTGCTAATAATAGAATCTGAGGTTTTGGCAAGCTGACTATTTATAGGAACCACAAGGCTGTTCCAGCCCCTTAGAACAAGTAGGCTTTTCATAGAATCTAAGAAGACACACACATACATACATACACATACACATGTACCACACATGCACCCCCCTAATATACACAGAAATTCTTACATCAGTAAAATATTTTATTTGTCATGAACTTTTTTTTGTTTGTTTTTTAAATATTTTATTTATTTATTTGACAGAGATCACAAGTAGGCAGAGAGGCAGGCAGAGAGAGAGGGGGAAGCAGGCTCCCTGCTGAGCAGAAAGCCTGATGCAGGGCTCGATCCTAGGACCCTGGGATCATGACCTGAACCGAAGGTAGAGGGTTTAACCCACTGAGCCACCCAGGTGCCCCAGTCATGAACTTTTGAATATACTGTTTCATAATCTCCTAAAGCAACAGAACACAATTTTTAGGAAGAGACCCTTGTTACCTACTTCAACTTAAGTATTATTCAGTGGTCACATTTAAGAAGATATTTACATGTGCAAGGATCTACTCATTATTATTAAATACTTACCCTATTAAAAAATTCCTAATATGGACTGAATGCAGTAGCAAAAGTAAGATTGCAGTTCACAACTGGAAATAAATGACTATGGCCCGCAGCTATCTCCTAATGAATATATGAGTTAAGCTTTAATTCTTCATGTGGAAAAAAAATTAAATCTACTACTTAAGGAATAAATTCAGGCAATGCCACTGTGTACTTTATTTATTTTATTTAATTTATTTTTGTTGTTTCTGCCACCCTACCTACCTACGTAGTTGTTCAGCTATGTCTGTCTCTGACCCTATAAGCTTAGCTGTTTTCTTCCTTGCATTGTTTGGTTGAGTTATCCAATCACATCCATGTTCCCAGGGAATCAAGGTAATTCTATGGCACAGATAGAGTAGAACTTATATTAAATCATAAGACATCTGCAGAGTCAGATTTGAGGTCTGGCCCAACAAGTCTTCAGGTCTTTCAGAGTTGCATTCAGTGAAGGAAGTGAGAAGGACTCTAACATTCTATTTCCTTGAATATTTTAATACATGTATATTTTTGTGGTTGAGTGTCTCAACATTTCAGTTGTGTAGATGCCATATATAAATGTATTTTTTATTTACTATGGATCTATCTACATTGCATGTAGTTTAATTTTATCTATATTTTGGCTCTTGATTCTTAGGTTGAAGAGAATATTCCTTGGTTCTTGGGAACCTTGAAGAATCAATGCGACTTTTGCTTGAACTTGTGTCTTATAATTGGCCCTATGATCAGGTCCTTAGCATCGTGAAAAGGTGGTTTCAAACATCTAGACTACAAAAAAAATGAGCTTTTTATAAATTGATGAAAAATCCCTATGGCTAAATAAAATTGAAATTGAAGGTGCCTAATTTTGAAATCTGTTAAAGATTTTATGTTCCTGCAGGAACATAAAAGGCAGAAGGTTCTAGTGGTAAGTATAACAACTTGGAGTCTAGCTTCAGACCACTACAGACATGCTAGATTTTGTGAAATTGGAGAAAATATTTAATTTATACAGCAGATATTTGTGAGCACCGTCTAATTTTGTTAGGGCTGCCATAACAAAGTACTGCACACTGGGTGGCATAAGCAACAGAAATGGATTTCTCACAGTTCTCTAGAAGTCCAAGATCAAAGTATCAGTGGGTTTGGCTTCTTTTGAGGTCTCTCCTTGGCTTGCAAATGACCACCTTTCTGCTGTAGTCCCCACATGGTCTTTCCTCTGGGTGTATGTGTTCTGGTGTTTTCCTCTGTGCAGGAGCACCACTGATATCTCTCTGTGTGTACAAATTTTCTTTTCTGGAAGAATGCCAGTCAGGTTCACTAGAGCCCACCCTAATGGCCTCGTTTTTAACCTATTACCTGTTGAAAGGCCCTATCTCCAAATATAGTCACGTTCTGTAATACTAGGGGTTAGAGCTTCAACATATACGTTGGTGGGTATCATAATTCAGCCTGTAATAGTCACCTTAATGGAGCATTGAGAATACAGCACTGAGTGAAACAGAGAAAGTCTCTGCCATCCTGGAGCTTATGTCTTTCTACTTACTATCTGCAAATCCTCAATTTCCTCATTTATATAATAAACCTTACTGCTTGTCACTGGCATTTATGTTAGATAATGGTGGAGAACAATTAAGATAGTTCCTAGCCCATATCTCAACAAATCATCATGAGAACTGTGATAATAAAACATGTGGATAGGCATAGAAATGCTAGATTTTAAAAACCTTCACACATCCTCTCCTAAAATTTCATATGAGGTGGTTGCCTTCAGGCAATGACAAGGTTGCTGCCCGAGTGCTTTATTCGTAGGTCCATGCATTATTTCATAAAGTCTCACTAAATTATTTGCCTTCACTACTACTACAATTATAGGAGTCACTGAGTTTCTGTAAGTGATATGAGGAAATTTCATATAATTAGATACTTAAATTCCTCTTTGTTTCTTCTTGACAGAATGTAAAGTGCTATTTGTTTAGTTCTAGTTTACTATGCTTGGGTCCAAGGTAGAATGGTACTGACCCCTTCTGGTTAACTCTATTACAAATTCCTGGGAAATGTATTTTCAATTTGTGATATCTCAGTTCAATCAATTCCTTTCAACCTTGGTATCTTTGGTTACAAAAATCCTTCTCCAGAAGTTTTTCCTTTACTCTTTGCGTATATTCAGTTACTCAACAAAAATATAAGTTGTGTCTACAGTGTACAGGTAATGTTCTCAATGTTGCAGATACAGAAGTAAATAAAATAGATGAAAATCTCTAAGTTCATGTCCCTTATATTTAAGTGTTGATTAGTATAAGTTTCTCTGTAGAAGATACTCTTTATGCACACTGTTCCACTTCTAAGCAGTATCAACCATCACTGTAATTTAGAAGAAGGTAGTGTAGTCTTCACTGTGAAGTTGAATATAAACAACATACTTAACACTTTTCGTATAAACTTTCATCCTTGAATCATAGTCTAAAAATAAGTGTCTTTACAAATTTAGTTTTGTCCAGAATCATTTTGCTTAGATGCTGGAACATGATAAAATTCCTTGAATGTACTCTTAGGAAATTATCAAGTTGCTTTATGCTAAATCTTAGCATGTATATCTCTTAAATATCCTTGTTTCTTACTGCTGTTTAGGGTCATCCCTGTCATTATTTTAGTTTAGTCAATTTTCATTTCTTATATGCATTACTGCAAATTTTCAGTTTGTTATAATAGATTATACACGTTGCAAAAAAGATTTCAGTTTCAAAATTGTCAACTGACCTTCACTTCTCACTACCCCCACATCGTACTATAGTTTTCAACAGGATAAGTAAGAGGAACTTTCAGTTCCTCAAACATGACAATCTACACTCCTAATACTAACTTTATTTCTCAAACAGAAAACTGCACCGGAATCCATTGGTGGATTTTTTTTTTTTCTTTTCTATTTTTGGTGGTAGTGGGAATGTTTTCTGGTGATCTTGTCTCTCTCACTAGACTCATTAGGCTGGGAGCTAATAAAGGTTGTGATCATGTTTTACTCCTCTTTGTATGCTCAGTTTCTTGCATAGTTCCTTCTTCCTCCCCCTTGGTTTATTTTAATAAGTCTTCTGAGTCATATTTTGTATATCATATAATTTATTCTTTTCAAGTGATTTCAATCAGTTCAATGATTTTTTGTAAAACATTAATTCAGTTATTGTGAAACCATCACAATAAATCCATTTTAGAACATTTTATCACTCCAAAATGACCATGTATTGTTTATATGTATGCACTATTTGTACTTCTTCCTCCCTCCCCTCTCTCTGGGTAGCCACTAATCTACCTGCTGTCTTTAAACTTCATCTTTTCTCTATATTCCATATAAATTGAATAATAAAATATGTAGCCTCTATGTTTGTCCTCTTTCACCAATCATGTTTGTTTTCTTTCTTTGTCATTGTTGTTTCTAATTTTATTTATTTATATGACAGAGAGAGAGTGAGAGAGTACAAGTGGGGGGTGATACAGAGGGAGAGGGAGAAGCAGGCTCCCCACTGAACAGAGAGCCTGACACGAGGCTTGATCCCAGGATGCTGAGATCATGACCTGAGCCGACAGCAGATTTTAACTGACTGAGCCACACAGGGGCCCCTGAACATGTTTGTTTTCTTTCACTAAAATGTTTTTGAATTTCATTCATGGCATAACATATCCATAGTTTGTCCCCTTCTTTTCTGAATAGTACTTTATTATATATATTTGGATTATTATCATGTATATACTAGAATACATCTAGATATATATAAAATATGTAGAAAGAATATGTATAAAATCACTTCTGCCACTCTCTACTGAGTCAAGGATGTCTTAATTTCTCCTTTACTTATGAAGGACAGTTTTGTAAGATATAGAATCCTTGGTTGACAGTCTTTTTCTGTCAAAACATGAATACATATTCCTACTCCCCTCTGGCCCACATAAAGGTTCAATTCAGATGGGTCAGCTGCTGATCTTATAGCAATTCCTTCTACATGATAAGCAATTTTTCTCTTTATGCCTTCAAGCTTTTCTCTTCATCTTTAGAGAGTTTCATTAGGTTGACAAAGCAGTATCTAGGTGGGGATCTCTTTGAGGTATTTCTACGTGGAGTTTGTTGAATTTCTCATATGTTTAGATTAAATTTTTTTAATTAAATTTGGGAATCTTTTATCCTTTTTTTTTTAGATTTATGTATTTATTTGAGAGAGAAAAACAGCAAGTGTGAGGGGGAGGTAGAATCTGAAGCAGACTCTGCACTGAGCACAGAGTCTTATGTGGGGATCATGAGAGAGATCATGACCATTGAGAGATCATGACCTTAGCTGAAACCAGGAGTTGGATGCTTAACAGACTGAGCCACCCAGGTGCCCCTTGTGTCTTTTTCCTTTATTTTTTAAAGATGTTATTTACATTATTTCTTCAAATATTGTTTCCTGTTGATTTACCACAATAATTTTCTGGTCCCTTCTTTATTCATATGTGCATTCTTGATGATGTTGTCCCTCTCATCTTTAAGCTCTATTCATTTTTCTTAATTCCTTGTTTTTTTTTCTGTTTATTTTATTTTATTTTATTTTTTTTTTTTTTTTGGTTCCTTAGTTTGGATTATCTCCCTCAGTCTATGTTCAAGTTCATTAGTTATGTTTTTCTTCCAGCTTAAATCCACTGCTATATCCCTCCAGTAAATTTTTCATCTCAGTTATAGTACTATGCAGCTTCAGAATTCCTATTTTATCCTCCACTACTATTTTAATGAAATCATTATTGTTTACAATCATAATAATTATTATTGTTTTATTATTATTATTTCTATCTTTTTGTGAAATTCCCTAGCTGGTGAGACATAGTTGCCATACTTTCTGTAAGTTTTATGTGCATAGTTTCACTTCACTGAGCATTTTGAGAACAAGACACAGCTATATGATGTCTTTGTGGAATCTACTATAAATATAAAGGTACAGATGGTTAAAATTAAAGAGAGGGATAGCATCAATCAAAAGAAAGCTGGAGCAATATATTAATTTTATAGAAAAACAGACTTAAGAACAAGGGACACTTTTACAGATAAAGGGACATTACATGATGATAAATCTGTTCCTCAAGAAAACATAACAAACTTTAATGTCTATGCACTTAAAAACAAAACATTAAAATATAGGGAGCACAAACTGACAGAACTGCAAGGAGAAATAAACAAATCTACTATAATAATTAGAAACTTTAACATCTCTCTGTCAGTAACTGATAGGTCAAGCAGGCAGGAAATCAATAAAGATATCAATGAACTGAACTGTACAAATTAATCAATTTTATACAATTGACTTCTATGGAATACTGCATCCAGCAACAGCAGAATACACATTTTTCTCAAGGTCACTTGGAATATTTGTCAATTCAGACCACATTTTGGGCCAGATGACTCACCTTAACAAATAAAAAAAAAAAAAGAAAAGAAAAAAGAAATTGGAATCCTACTAACTATATTCTCAGATCATGCTGGAATTAAGGTAGAGACTAATAGCACAAAGATAGCTGGAATATCCCTAGGTACTTGGAAATCAAAAAAATCCACTTCTCTCTAGCACATGAACCAAAAATAAATCTCAAGAAAAAATTTTTAAAATGTTTTAAGTAAAATGATAATACATGCTACCAAAAATTGTGGGGATGCAGCGAAAGCAATGTTTAGAGGGAAATGTATAGCGTTAATGCATATATTAGATAGAAAGATCTAAAATCAATAACCTAAACTTCCACTTTAGAAATGTAGAGGAAGAGAGGTGCCTGTTGGGCTCAGGAAGTTAAGCCTCTGCCTTTGGCTCAGGTCATGTCTCGGGGTCCTGGGATCGAGCCCCGCATTGGGCTCTCTGCTCAGCTGGGAGCCTGCTTCCCCTTCTCTCTCTGCCTGCCTCTCTGTCTACATGTGAACTCTCTATGTCAGGTAAATAAATAAAATCTTAAAAAAAAAAAAAAGGAAAGAATTATACAGGAAGAAATGCAGATTAACTCGACAACAAGCAGAAGGAAGGAGATAATAAAAAAATTAGAGCTAAAACAAGAAAATAATAGAAAACATCAATAAACTAAAAGTTGGTTATTTGAAAATAATCAATAAAATTGGAAAACATCTAGACATGTTAAGCAAGCAAGAAAGAGAAGAAATAAGCTACAAATATTAGAAATGAAAGAGAAGTCATTTCAACTAATCTCATATTTGTAGGATTTACTCCATGATTTATTATATGACCAAGTAAGATTTATGCCAACTATGCAAGCCTAACTCAACATTAAAAAAAATTCAATACAAGTAATAAACTATATCTATATGTTAAAAAAAGAATATCATATGATCATTTTAATTGACTCACAAAAAAAAAATTTGACAAAATCCAAAATCCATTCAGAAAGAGAGAGAGAGGGGAAGCACCTCCCTGCTGAGCAGAGAGCCTGATGCCGGGCTCAATCCCAGGACCTTGAGATCATGACCTAAGCTGAAGGCAGAGGCTTAACCCACTGAGCTACCCAGGTGTCTCTCAAAATCCATTCAGGATAAAAATTCTAGCTAACCAGTAATAGAGTGGAACTTTCCTCACTTAATAATGAACCTCTACAAATAATCTAAAGCTGATATTATACTCAATGGTGAAAGACTAGACATTTTCCCTCCCGTGATAAGGAACAAGGCAAAGATATCCTCTGTCACCATTCCAATTCAACATTATACTAGAAATCTAGGTAGTATAATATAAAAAACAAAATATATATGAATTGTGAAGAAAAAAAACAAAACTGTCTTTATATACAGATGACATGACTATGTAGATAACACAAAAGAATCTACATAAAACCTCCTAGAATTAATAAATAAGTATTATGAGTTTGCAGGATACAAGATCAATACATATATTAAAAGGTCAATAGCTATCCCATATACCAGTAAAAAACTACTAGAATTTTTAATTAAAAAGTACCATTTATAATAAATCCTCCAAATGAAGTATTTAGGCATAAATTTAGCACTAAACTAAAAAATAGATAAAAGAAATCAAAGATCTAAATAGAGAGAAATGTGTTTACAATCTATATTGTTAAGATGTCAGTTCTTCTCAACTTAATATACAAATTCAACACAATACTTATTATAATCTCAGCAAGTTATTTTGTTGATATTGAAAAATTAATTCTCTAAAAGCTATGTAGAAAAACAAAGGCCTTCACATAGCCAACAAAATCCTGAGAAGAACAAAGTTGGAAGACTCACACTATCCATTTTCAATATTTACTACAAAGTTATGGTAATCAAGACAGCATCATGATGGTGAAAGAACAGATACATAGATCAGTGGAACAGATATTGTTCGCTGAAGTAGATCCAAGAAATACAGTTAACTGATTTTTGATGAAGACACAAAAGCAGCAAGAAGAACGAAAAGTCTTTTCACCAAATGATGGTAGAACAATTGGATATCCACATGCAAGATTATAAACTTAGCCCTGTACCTTACATATTACACAAATATTATGTCAAAATTGATTATATAACTAGATGAAATGGAAAATATAAAAGTTGTAGAGAAAAAATAGAAAAAACCCTGAGATTTGGCTTGTAATGAGTTTTTAGACACAAAACCAATTATCATGATCCATGATAAAAATAAGTTATACTTCATTAAAATTAAAAAAACAGGGACACCTGGGTGGCTCAGTTGGTTGAGCGGCTGCCTTTGGCTCAGGTCATGATCCCAGTGTCCTGGGATTGAGTCCCGCATGGGGCTCCTTGCTCAGCAGGGAGTCTGCTTCTCCCTCTGCCTCTGCCTGCCACTCTGTCTGCCTGTGCTCACTCTCTCTGAAAAATAAAATCTTAAAAAAATAAATAAATAAAATTTTAAAAACAATGTTAAGAGAATAAAGGAAAAAAAAAAGTCTGACCAGGAAAAATACTTACAAAATCCATGTTTAATGAAAATACAAAGAAATCATAACTCGATGGTAAGCAAATACAGAATTTGCATTGGTTTCTTGTTTTATTGTAACAAATTACCACGGATTTCATGGCTTAACTACACAAATTTATTATCTTAAGTTTGGCAAGTAAAAAGTTAAAAAAAAAAAAAAAACAAACAACTAGCAGTTATGCAGTCCTTGAAAAGATGTATGGTAGAGTCTCTTTATTTGTCTTCACCTTCTAAAGGCTGATCCTGGTCCCAAGTAACTCCAAACTTTGCTTCCATCATTACAACTCTTTCTTTGACTCTAATTCTCCTGCTTCCCGTTTCTAAGGTCCCCTGAGATTACAATCAGCATGTCCTGATAATCCAGGTTAATTTTTCCATCTCAAAATTCTTTTTTATTTATTTATTTATTTATTTATTTGACAGAGAGAGATCACAGTAGACAGAAAGGCAGGCAGAGAGAGAGGGAAGCAGGCTCCCTCCTGAGCAGATAGCCGGATGCGGGGCTTGATCCTAGGACCCCGAGATCATGACCTGAGCTGAAGGCAGTGGCTTAACCCACTGAGCCACCCAGGCGCCCCTCCATCTCAAAATTCTTAATTTAATCACATGTATAAAGTCATTTTTTTCCTATTGAATGTAATATAGTTCCAGGGATTTGGATATTGACAGATTTCAGGGTGGGGGAGGGTTTATTCTTTTTATCACAAAATCTAGCTAGAACAGGGCAAATGATCTGAATAGAAACATTATTAAAAATAAATAAATATACATACACACAGATAACCTATAAACATGTGAGAAGATCCTTTACATTATTTATATTAAAGAAATGCAAATAAAAGCAACAATATGATACTACTACACACCTGTTAGAATGGCTGAAAGCCAAAAAAAAAAAAAACGACAAAACCAACTTCTGGTGAGGATGTGTAGTGACAGGAACTCTTATGTACTGCTGGTGGGCTGCAAAATGGCACAGCTATTTTGAAGACAGTGTGGCAATTTCTTACAAAGCTAAACATAGTCTTACCATAGCAATTACGTTCCTAGATATTTATCCAACTGATTTGAAAATGTATATGCACACAAAAACCTACGTGTGGGTTTTTATAGCAGCTATTTCATAATTGCCCAGCCTGGAAGTACCCAAGACATCCCTCAATAGTTAATTTAAAACAAACAACAAGACAAATTATGAAATACTGAAATACTATCCAGTGATAAAAAGGAATGAGGTATCAAGACATGCAAAAGCATAGATAAATCCTAAATGTTTAACTTCCAAATGAAAGAAGACAGTTTCAAAAGGTAAAACTATAGATAAGATAAGCAATGTAGTGGTTTCTTTCAAATTTTTGTCAGGCTTTTGTCAACCCCAACTGTCCTAGGTTATGTTATCAGCAAAATCTTATTGTTTTCAGTATTTCTTGGGAGTAGGGTTTTTTTGTTTGTTTGTTTTTGTATTATTGTTACTGTCTTGGGGGTCTGTGTGTTTGTTTTGAGAGCTGAGTCCCAAGTTAAATCAGATAGCTACAAAGCTCTGGAAACAGAGATTTTCCAGAAATTATTTTTTAATTTTTTCAAACCATAGACTATGTTCTGGAATGGGGTTTTCAACAGCTTCAAAAGCTATCAGCCATCTCTATTGGCTATAAGTCTATTGGCTTTCATGCCTACCATGCCAGTGAGCTGGGGAGTGAGGGAGAATGAGAATAGCTTTAAGTCAAAATGACATAGTCATGCTATTCTTATTAATGCCCACCAGTACTTCATGTGTAGATTTTCCCAATTATTCTGTTAAATTAGTTAATTTCTAGAATTCTAAAGTGCTTTTTAAAAATTTTTCTCAGTATTTTCATTACTTTTTTGGGAGAACAGTTTCACCGAAGTCTTTAACCCCTCATTCCAGAAGACAGTCTCTAACAAGCATTGATCTTGATATACATATATCAAGATACACATATATATGTACATGTATGTACATATATATAAATAACGAAGTAGAATATATATATATATATATGTATATATATACACACACAATGGAGTAGAATAATGAATGCAACTGGACAGAACTGGTATAGCAAGTTGTCGTCAAATAGATTCTGGGGATGGGGAGCATTCACGTGCCAGTATTAAAGGTTAAGATTTTTGTCTCATAAGTAAGGGAAAATCCTTCAACATTTTGAATAAAAGAACAATCTGAAAATAAAATTTGTAGAGTATTCTGGCAACTGTAGGGAACCATGGAAGAATGCTTTGGTAAAGAGAGGCAGGTTGGGAGGTTTTTAAAAATATCTGTCAATAAAATGAAGTGTCACAAGTTAGTGGAGTCAATAGAAATATAAAGAATTTTAAGAAATATTTTTAAAGAAATCCTTAATGGAAGTTTGAGATTAGTGAATAAGAGGAAGATTAAAAGCTAAAATCTGAAATGTCGTTAAGTTTTTAAGTTTGAGTTTGGAGAAATTGATCCCAGATCAAGAAACTGATCATTTCTTATTTCCACAGAAATAAGAGATTAATGTTAAGAGGAGAAAAATTAATTGAAGAGTTTGAGTTTATATATTGATGGAATATGCAAGATGAAATTTTCAGACCAAAAGTTGGAAATATTCAATTTAAAATTGAGTTTAGAGGTTATAGTTTGCTAAAAGAGATTTGCAAATAAATAGATGTGTAAGATTTGAAGCTGTGAGAAAAGAGCATTTCTTAAAAAGCAACACGATATTTATAAAGAAGGACCTTGTAACATACAAAAAACCCACAGTTTTGAAGGTGGTAATAGAGTCTGTGAAGATAGAAATTGTGGATAGTTTGTTATGCTCTATCAAAGGTAAGATGGTTTCCTGGGAGGATAACAAGTTAGAACATGTTTACTACACTTGAACCCAGAAAAAAACAAAAACAAAAGAAACAAAAAAATCACTTGGATAAACTTGGATAAACAAAGCAGGAGAAAAGAGTACAAGAAAAAGGACACATTTTTTAGAATTTTTGCAGTTTGAAAAACACCCTAGTGTTATCTTGGATTGGAACATGGGAAGGGAAAAAAATTTAATGGCAAAACAGGTGAAATCCAAATCATGCTTGGAGTTTAGTTAATAATTAATCATAGTAATAATAATAAAAGTATTGCTTTGTCTCTCTAGTAGGTAACTATCCATCTGCCACGGAAAATGAAAACAGAAATAGAACCAAGACAGTACTGATGTGCCAAAGAACTACTTGGTGATAACAAACTTAAGACATAGATTTTTATTTGAGTTCTCATATATTCCATTCTCATTGGGTGGAAATGTGACATATAGGGAAGAAGTGAAATTACTTCAGCTCTGTAGAATCAGAGCTAAATATTTATTTCATAGGGCATAGTTAAAATTTTTGATAGACCTCTGTAGAATGAAGTAGTCACTTTTTAAGTATTTCTTTTATATTTCATAATCATAGTGACACTAAACAAACATTTCTGACTGGTAATGATGTAGCACAAGCTAATAATTTTACTCAAGAAACATTATTTTTAATGTTACCGTTAGATCTACAGCTAGAATCAAAACAAAATCACATCCATACTTGTTTTTTTTCCATTTTAAAATCAGGATAATAAAATACAAATGCTTTTTTTAATACACATTGAATTTGTTGTCAATTAAATCTTCTTACAGTTTTTCATTAAAATATTGTGGCTTTCACAGTTTATTGCTTTATTATAGAAAAGACACTTCCTTCCAAGTAGTGCAAAATGTTAATGTTACTGAACCAACAAACTATTCTCAAGTTCTGACTAATGTAATTCAATATAAACTCTGTTCCATTACCTCATCAACACAGCATCTTATGTGTTCAGGAAAAAATATTATCAATAACATTGACATCAACTCTAAAATTGCATGTCAAATATTCTCTTTAAGGCATTTTCTGAAGATCTACCTGACACAACTCAGAATCCCCTTCATTTATTTTTCCCAAATAAACAAACAGTGAAAAATGTTTGTCTCATTTCATTGATTCTATTTGTTGTTTACTATCTTCTTAACTACACTTTAAAATAAATCTTCACAAATTGTTGACTTCAGAGGAATTGTAATATCATCCCCGAAACCTTTATTACTAACAGTAATAAAAAAAAATCTAAAAAGAGATTCATACATAGATGCCCTTTTTGTTTTTAAATTTTTGAGTTACAATTTCTGGAATTTGTATTTTTGCAATTTGCTAAATATACAGTACAAAAATAGCCTGCTTCTGTGGAGAAAACCTCTGCCAAGGACTTTTTGTTTTATCTTTATGATGAATGCAGTTTCTTCATTAAAAAGCAAATTTTTTCATCTCAAATGTTGAATAACTTAAAATAACCCAGTTGGTTAAAATTAGATACTGAGGAAGGAAAAAGACACACACACATGTGAATATTTTCTGGTTCTATAGCAGTTTTGCTTGATTGCAAAATAAAACTGTGTTAATCACTTAACATATAAAAAGCCAAATGAGTCTTGATATTCATGTTGATCTGAGTAATGCTACTTTATTCACAAATGCAAAGTATTAAACACACTTTTTTAATAATATTACTGCACATTAAATTAAGCCAGCCTTATTTTTAGACAATGGAAAAAATTACTTAGCAGTATGACAGAGCTTTCTTCCCACTACAATTGTACTCATTTTCTTATTTTAGCCCATATACTGCTTATCTTAAAAGATGTCATTTGTAAATTCAGGGGATAATTTTATCCAAAAGGTATAAGTTCTCCAGATATTTGTGTTAGACTTAACTATAGCTCTCCCATTAAACTACTTAGTTCTTTTACTCAAGCTTTTTGGGTTTTCCACTCACTGAAGGGAAATTTTCCATAAAACCTAATGTATAACTTGCAGCTAAAAATATTGATTTCTCTAAAAATATTTATGGTATTACTATTGCAGCCAGGTCTTTAATAGAACAAACAAACAATGACAACAATAAAAAAAAAAGAAAATCTAATGACTGGGTTATTTAATAGGTGGAAAATAAACTGTCAACTTCAAACCAACTGGATACTATGATAAATCTGTTTTTTTCAAAGTTTGATCCATGGGTAGATTTCATTCAGAACCACCTGCAGGCATTTGCTAAAAATGATTGCTGTGGCCTTATCCTACATCTCATAAATCAGAGTGACTAAATTTAAAACAGCTAACCAAGAACACTGTTGTATGCATGAAAGATTGAGAATCACTGGGTTAGAAGACCAGCCATATTATAGATGTTCTGTATTTAAGTCAGTTCTCTCTAGTAGGCATTTGTAATTGATTTGACAATATTCTTATTTAATGAAACTCCACAGAAGGCTAATTGTGCTGCATTTAGTTACCATACATCCAGTGCTCAATTCTTTACGCTAATCCCATTTCATTACAATATTCTCAATGACATTTGTTTGCGGATTATTATTAGAATATCTCTCAGTCCATTGAATGATTTTTTCTATTTTTAAACATTTTTAGAGATCGGTGCTTTATTTTGACTGCATTATAACTTTTAAGACTTGTTTCATAAAACCAACAGTTTTTAAAATATATTTTTATTTTCCATTTTTAATACTTATTTATTTATTTAAGAGAGAGAGAAAGAGCACAGGAACAGTGGGGGAAGGGCACAGGGAGAAGAAGATGGAAAATTGCAAGCAGACTCCACACCCAGCACAGAGTTCCACGGGGATGGGCTCCATCACAGAACCTGAGATCAGGATCTGAGTTGCAATCAGGAGTCCTTTGCTTAACTCACTGAGCTGCCCAGGCCCGCTTTATTTATTTTCCTAAGTGATGGCAACAAAGCATTAAACCAACCATGGAACCCCATGAGATCTCACTTGGTTGCACGGAACCCCATGAGATCTCACTTGGTTGCATGTCCATAAAGTTGTCTCTCAAGGGAATATTCACATGAATTTTACTTAGTAGATAGCCAAAATATCATTTGACAAATTTAAAAAAAAAAAAGAAAATGAAGATTTCTTGTTTGAGAATGAGCTATTTATCTGCTTTTCCTTATGGATATCTGAAATTTGAAAATTTTAAACAAAAGTAAGTCTGAAGTTGTATAATGTCACTATGAAGTCGTATTGGTTTTAGAAAACTATTTCTTGATAAAGTAAGGACAATTGATTTCTTCAATTGATTGTTTCTTTTTAAGTGAATTTCCTATCTTTTCAACCTCATTTTACTCATGTCTAAACCATGCTAGCCAAAATAAATCTAGGCTTGTAGAAACTGCTTCTGTATAATAAATATTTAATTTGGCAGAAAATAGAAACAATAGAAGATGCCCAGGTAGGTCTTTGGCATCCAGTTTAGGGTAGAGGTAAATATCTCAGGCACGATATGCAATCTTTTAGTGAAAATAGAACAAATATTTGTAAAACTAGAATACTAATGCAATACAAAAAAGGTATTCAGCACATTCCTGCTTTTCATTTCTTTTGCCACTGTAAACACATTTTTAAAATTCCAGTGTTTCTAAATACACTCTCCTCTCATATGTTGCACACAGAGACATTTAAATAACTATGTAGTATGGGTGAAACAGAATAACCTTTAAGATCTCTGCCAGCTGGTACTGAAATGAACCTTCAAAATCATTGTTTTCCCTTTTCTGAAGGACTCCCTAAGGATTACATTGAAAACAATTCTGTCTTGCTGTCTAACATAGTTCATGCATCAACCTACAGTGATACAGAATTCCTGCAGTCTATTAGCCTGAATAATACACAATGTATGCTCAGAACACAACTTCAGCATTCATGTTCTATATGTACATGTATGTTGAGATTTAGATCTTACCATTTATCAATATAAGCTATAATGGAGAAGAAGCTTAAGAAAATATACCTAATGGACATGACTAAATGTATGAACGCTGGTAATCAAATTACAACTCAGTAGTTCAAACAGTTGTATCAAGACTAACTGTGCCACACTGTCTTGTTTTAGAAAGAAAATAGACGCTATATTGTGATAAAGTATTCTGCTCAAAACATTTGTTCTTGCTTTTTTTTGCCTTAAATTCTCAACATGGTAAAACCCCTTTCATTATGTCTTGATTGCCATATTTTAGTTTGATATTATCTCATAAATTATCCCTCAGTTCTCAAATAAGTAACATTAAAGATTTTGTTTGTGCTATTGATAAAATATTTTTTTAAAATTATGTACCCCTTTGAGGATATTTAGTTTCCATTTAAAAATCTTACTTTAGGGACGCCTGGGTGGCTCAGTTGGTTAAGCGGCTGCCTTCGGCTCAGGTCATGATCCCAGCGTCCTGGAATCAAGTCCCACGTCGGGCTCCTTGCTTGGCAGGGAGCCTGCTTCTCCCTCTGTCTCTGCCTGCCACTCTGTATGCCTGTGCTCGCTCTCTCTCCTCTCTCTGACAAATAAATAAATTAAAAAAAAATTAAAAAAATCTTACTTTATATGTTTAAACAGATGCAAAAATGCAATTTCCAGCATATTGAAAATACTGTCATCTTCAAATAAAACTATTAAAGTTACTTTTTAAAATTGAACCAATTAAATCTAAATACCAAAGTATTTTGTTTGCTACTATCATCCATTTTTACACATACATAAATGAACTCTTCTTTACCAAATAGGATATTTGCATTGTGCCTTTTCTTCCTATTTTTCCATTTCAAATTGTCCCACTTAATTTTATGCAAATATAATATAACATATCATTTAAAATATATAACTGATTACCCAAGCATACAGGAATTTAAGTATAATCCTTAAGAATATTAATTTTTTATGACTGTAAGCCTCTAAGGGCTCTAATTTTCACTCTTGATTGATTATTTTTATAATTAGAATTAGTACACACGTGATTAGTATATTACAGTTTTTGATAATAGTAGATGGGACTGTGTTTTGGTTATAATCCATCCATGCATTCAATGATGAGGTTTATTTACTGCTTAAAAAATGATTCAACATTATGCAAAATATTATTTTTTAATGTTATGGCCATAAGCACTGAGAAGTCTAATATATATGTGCATATATATACACACATATATAAATTGCTACAGCAGTGTCACAGCTATAACTTCCTTTTGGCTTGTGATATAAAAGTCATATAGTGAAGAGTCAGCAAAAATTATGACCTATCAGCTGACAACCTGAATAGGTCCTATGTTTTCAAGTTAAGACATCACCTGATTGCAAAAGGATCCTCATTGTTCACTGTCAATTTAAATATCACATCTTACTGGAAACTTTCTCTGACTTCTCAGACTTAGCAATTTGTTTCTATTCTTCTACACCATTGCCTTGCTCTATCTCCATCAGCACATATACGTTGTCTAAAAAATAATCTATACTCCTGTTTAATTATCAAATTTCTTAAATATAAGAATACATGCTTATTTATTTACATATTTTGAATGAATAAAATAATAAATGAATATAAACCCATTTTATTATATGCATGTGTAACAGTGGCTGCATGATATATAAAGAACTTAAATTCCATAACACCCTTAAAGTTATTTCTTGCTTTCTAAAATAATGTTATTTACTCAACAATAAAATCTACCATATATATTCTTCAATATTATATGCTGCTGAATTGAGATGTAGAACTCTGAATTGTGGATGTCATTTATTAGAAATGGCTTCTGATTTTAACTGAAAGGCAGCATAACACAAATTCATGGGATAGCAGCATGTTATGATTGATTTAATAGTTTGGAGGTCAGATTTTCTTTCATTGACTATCTGTGTAGCCTGGGGCATATTACTTAATCTCCCTATGTTTCAGTTTCTTCATCTGTAAAACAGCAGTAATAGCAAGCACCCAGTGTATCAGTTTGTTTTAAACAGTAAAGAAGATTATAAAAAAATTAAGTCATCAGTTTGTATCTGCCTGCCATAGTTTAAGTCTCTAGTAAATATCTTAATCAGCTCAGGCAGCCAGAACAAAATACCGTAGACTGGTTGGCTTAAACAATAGACATTTATTTCTCACAGTCTAGAGGCTGGGAAGTCCAAATTCAGCATGCTAGACGATTCTGTTTCTGGTGAGAGCCCTCTTCCTGGTTTGCGTATATGGCTGCCTTCTCTTTGTATCCTCATATGACGGAGAGGCAGAGAGAGCTCTGGTTTATTTTTCTTCATACAATGTCACTGATTCTATCGTGGAATCTGGTCTCATCACTTCATTTAGAACTCACTACTTCACAAAGGCCCTACCTCTAAATACAAGCACTCTAAGGGTTAGAGATGCTGGGGTTTAATGTAGAGCATGCAATTAGCCATAATACCTTGCTTGCTAAAAGGTAACACAGAGCACTGAGGGCCGGGAAGGTTTCAGAAAGGCCTTTGGAATGGCAAGGGGAGTTGCCTTCCCTGAGGCTTTCTTAGCCCAAACAGCCGCCCTGTGATCTAAGAGGTGTATGCATTGTCCCTTAGGCTGTGTTTAGCAGAACAAGTAGAACCCGCAGAACATGCAGAACATGCAGATTAGCATATCATTATCTTTCCCATAAACAGATCCTCCTAGTTTCTGTAAGACCCGTTGTCACATATCAGTTGCTTGAGAAATACTGATAAGGATTTGTGATTATCCAGAAGGACCAATAAAAGCTGGAGCAAAAAATAGCATAGGGTGTTCATCTCTGAGCATTGACCCCCTTGCTTTCTCCTCTCTCTCACAGTAAAATTTCAAGTAATCTTTCATCCATCAGTGCAGAGATTTCTGGCCATTCCTGGCAAGAGCTTCAACATATGAATTTGGGGAGGACACAAACATTCAGTCCACAACAGTAAGTAACATGTATTCTACTTTCTATTACTTTTACTTTTCCCACCACCATCCCTTCTATAACTAGCACAGCAGTACTTCATCATTTTAACTAATGTATATGACCAATATTCTAAGTCCAAACAAATATAGCACAATGTAATGTATTTGTGGCTACAGAACATGTACGCAAGAAGAAATATAATAAAATTCCACCTGTGGTATGTGTGGTGAATATTAAGTAGTGGAATAAATCTTAAGAGCATCTATAGTTAAAGGCGGGTTCAGTGAGTGAAAACGAGTGAGTAGATGAGTTGGGGCTTGAGATAAATGTGAAAATATGGCTTTGCATTTTTTTTTAAGATTTCATTTATTTATTTGACAGACAGAAATCACAAGTAGGCAGAGAGGCAGGCAGAGAGAAAGGCAGGGAAGCAGGCTCTCTGCTCAGCAGGGAACCTATGCGGGGGGCGGGGGGGGGGGGGGGGGGGGGGGGGGGGGGGGGGGGGCTGTCGGGGGGGGGGGGGGGGGGGGGGGGGGGGGGGGGGGGGGGGGGGGGGGGGGCGCTAGATCCCAGGACCCTGGGATCATGACCTGAGCCAAAGGCAGAGGCTTTAACCCACTGAGCCACCCAGGTGCCCCATGGCTTTGTATTTAATATCTGAGACTGTTCTCCACATAATCACATCTTTTGAAATCCTAATGTAAATTGGCATAAATGTTGTAATAATATCCTTCTTGCAGGGCTGATGGTTTCTGGGGAAAGTGCAATGGGCAAAATTCTCTTCCTTCTCCCTTCCTTCCTTCCTTTCTTCTTTTTTTCTCTTAGTAAATGTGATTTATGAAGGTGGGTTCATGTATCTGTGAGCACATGCACCTGTGTGCGTGAGTGTGTTTAGCTATGGAAAGTTATGTCATGAGTAACAAAGGCTCAGTTCTATTTTCTCACTTTATTTGAGATTCATCATTTATTTACTGAAGAGCTAAAAAAAAAAAAGTCAAAATGTGTAAATTCCATGAAATCTGCATTAGAGCAGTAATTTTTTTTTTGTTGTTGTTCCCTAACATCAGATCCCGGAAGAATATCTGGCATATATGCAACACTCAATAAATATCTGTTGAATTAATTAATGATTATGTAATATTTTGTGTGCTTTACATATAGCTTGCCAAGCCTTTAAACTATCCAATTTATGGGCTAAAGAACTATGTCCAGAAATGAATGAGGAGATGTCTCTAAATAACCCATCCTTTCATTGATTTAATCATCCTCATCCACTCATTACTAACCACCTACAATGATAATGTTACAACTTTTGCGAATAATTTTTCAGTTACTCAATAAAAAACCCATTTTTATCATATGAATAAATGATATACAACTCAAACTAAATCATGTTAGATGAATTGCAACAGGTAAAAAAGAACACTTAATTTTCAATACTCAATCTTTCTCCATTATTCTTAACAAGGATTAATCACAGTATGAACTGAATTGGTTAGCAACAACATTATTATCACTATGTATACATCAAATTTTTAGAGGATCCTCTAGGTTCATTTGAGACATGAAAAAAACCTAAGGAATCTACATCCTTGATTTAAGAAAGCCCTAGGTCCATTCTGAAATTGTACAAATTCAGTAATAAGTAGTGAAATTTCCCTTTGCTAATGATTCTAGGTCAATTCCTCACAAATTCATATATGTAGTTTGGAGACAAATTGATACCTAAGTTGTACATTTTTCTAAGATCATGAGTAAGAATCAAGCAGTTTATCCCTTAGAGGAATAAGCATTGCCTTATTTAAAATAATCATAACGAATAACTTAAATCCAGTTAAGTACACATTTGATTGGTACCTGGACTCTTAGAATGTACAGAATAAACTCCCAGAACCTGAGAAGCCCCATCCCCAATTCCCAAAAGTAATCAATATTCTGTTATCTATTACCATATATTGGTTTTACCTGCTTTTAAATTCATAAGTGGAATAATACAATTTGTATTATTTTACATCTAGCTTCTTTCATTCAAAGTTTTGTCTCTCAGATGAATCCATGTTGCAAATAGAATTATTTTTCTATTTGTATTGCCGTTAAATTCAGGATTCCCCTACTATCCAGAAGTAAAGGGACCCTATGAAAATCTGTAAGCCAAAATGTCATAAATCAAAGAAACAATTACCATTAACTTATATTGAAAAATTTTTAAGCTATAACTACCCGGCTCCGCCCACCAATGGACCCTCTCTTAAGCTTTCCGATCTGCTAAAGGATGCAGAGCAAGTCAAGATAAAGCACAGATGCTCACAGACACAGTTCAAAGCTCTGCAGTTTGACACTAAGAGGCTGAGCATAGCTCCAGGAGGAAGGAGTCTGGCGGGGCCAATCTTGCTATTCAGGATGTACATTTACTCTATAGCTTGCTACAAAACACTGAAAGCTAATTTTGCTTTCCATCTTTTTTCATAAAAATGAAGATCCCTTCAGATTTGTTTGAGTTACTGATAACAGGTACTATTGTACATCTTTTATGAAAATGAAGTGGCATAATATTCCCCCACTCTCAAAAGTGGGGAATATCTGTATTTCATTGTATCAATACACCACAATTTATATATTTATCTTACATTGTGAACTATTTACATTCTTTTACCTTGGCCTATTATAAGTAGTTACTAGGAACATTTTGGCACATAGTCATTTTGTTTTGTTTTTGTACACACTCAATACTTTGTTTCTCCCTAGGCTTCTAATTGTAAGATCAAAAGGATGCATTTGTTTAACTTCAGAAACTATTACCAAGTAGTTTTCTAACGTGATATGCCAACGTGCATTCACACCATCCATGTACCAGAGTTCCAGGTTGGGCCATATATTTAGCAACACTTGCAATTATAAGTTTAGCCAGTATTATAATTACATATTAATATCACTTTGCATTTTAAATTTGAATTTCTCAGAAGAAGAATAATGATGAAAACTTTTACATATGCGTATCAGCCATAAATATATTCTTAGCTGATAAGTGCCTGCTCATGTCCTTTGCTAACTTTATTTTTTTTAAGATTTTGTTTATTTGACAGAAAGTAAGAGAGAGAGAGAGAGATCACAAGTAGGCAGAGCAGCAGAAAGCTGAGCAGAGACCCCTACATGGAGCTTGATCCCATGACCCTAGCCAAAAGCGGATGCTTAACCTACTGAGCCACCCAGGTACCTCTCCTTTGCTAACTTTAAAATATGGTTCCCTGTTGTTATATTACTCATGTATTGCTGACTTTTGGATAGAAGACTTTTTTTTTTTTTTTAAGGCTATAGTATTTCAAATATCCCGTCAGTCTGGCTTGCCTTCCAATCTTTTAAGGATTTGCTTTGATGAACAAAAGTACTAAGTTTATTTATGAAATCCAGTTTATCAGCTTTTTTTGTGTGTTTGTGTGCCCTAGTTAACTTATCTTTGCCAACTCCGAGGTTATGAAGATATTTTTCTATGTTGCTTCTAGAAACTTTATTGTTTCACTTTCATGAGAGGCTATGACTCCACCTTGAATTGATTTTTGTAAACGGTATGATGTAAATGTCAGGTTTGGTGTTTTTTCCTATGTGGCTTTCTAATTGACCCAACATCATTCAATGAAAAGCCTATCCTTATCCTCTTTGAATACCACTGGCCCCATTGGAACAAATTATATGATCATATATGACTGATTCTTTTTCTGGTTTACCTATTCTCTTCTATTGGTCAATTAATTTGTCTGTGTGCAATAGTGCACTGGTTTAATTACTGAAACTTTATAATAATTATTGATATCTGGGTAATTTGATTCCTCAATTTTACTCTTATTCAGATCACCTAAAATAATGTAAGTACTTAGGAAATTTACAATGAGCTTATGAATTCATACACATATACACACAAAAATGCACACAAACTGTTGGGAATAAATATAGTAATAGACATAAAATAAAGCTTTTAAAGATGATAAAGAGAATTAAATAATATCTTCTTTAAAGATCGTTCACCAGCATTTGGTATATATTCTTTTTTTAATGATCAGTTATGATTAGTAATGAAATAGACGCCATGTTCCTGTACTTAATTTTCTCTGTATAAATGCTTCTTTAATTTCTGCATTATTCTTCAAATCTATTTTAGGACAATAGTTTTCTCATGTTTAATTTACATTTAATTAGGGGGTGCCTGGGTGGCTTAGTTAAGCATTCAACTCTTGATCTCAGCTCAGGTCTTGATCTCAGGTTCATTAGTTCAAGCCCCACATAAAAAATAATAAAGGGACGCCTGGGTGGCTCAGTTGGTTGAGCGGCTGCCTTTGGCTCAGGTCATGATCCCAGTGTCCTGGGATCGAGTCCCACATCGGGCTCCTTGCTCGGCGGGGAGCCTGCTTCTCCCTCTGCCTCTGCCTGCCACTCTGCCTGTGCTCGCTCTCTCACTCTCTCTCTGACAAATAAATAAATAAAATCTTAAAAAAAATAAAATAAATTACATTTAATTAATATGCTATGATATTTATTATGTATATTATGTATAATGCATATAATAAATATCAAGTACCAAATATGTGAAGTTAATGGTTTTTAATTTAGATGTTTTTATAAATTTAAGTGGTCCTAGTCACTTTAATTAATAATTAATTTTGTTGACTTTTTCTGTTTTTTTTAAGTACATTGAATTACATGTAAAGGTTTAAGTAATACAAGTTAAATGTATTGTGACTTATCTATACAAAAAAAATACAAAGGAAATTGTAGAAAGTTTATATAATTTGATTCCAAAGTCTTTAGAAGGGGGATACATAGAGGGAAACATTACCCATAGTTACTAAAGTCCAAAGGGAAGACTATAGGGAATTAGGTCATTTTACTTTTTGTTTTACACATTTCCATGTTGTTTGAGATTTTACTCTATAGTTTGTTTTTATAAATAGTGCAATTAGCCCTTGAACAATGTCGGAGTCAAACACACTGACCTTGAACAATGTGGGAGTCAAACACACTGTGCATATGCACAGTCAAAAAATGATGCATAATTTTTGACTCCCCCAAAATATAACTAATTAGTCTACTGTGGACCAAAACCCCAATAACATAAACACATATTTTTTGTGTCATATATATTATATCCTGTATTCTTGAAATAAAGTAAGCTAGAAAAAAGAAAATACTATTAAGAAAATCACAAAGAAAATACATTTACAGTATTGTACTGCACTTATCAAAAATAATCTTCCTGTAAGTGGACCCGTGCAGCTCAAACCCCTGCTGTTCAAGGGTCAGCTGTAGTCACAATACAGCATATTCTTAAAAACATCTCTACAAATATGTAATTAATATCTCTTTGTATAAAAGGAATATGAATGCACTAAAATGGTTTTTCATGAGGTAACTGAAATCCTTGAGGGAAAAGATCCATTTTTGTCTTTGTTTCCCAAAGCCTAGCTCAGTACCAGAACAACAGTAGGTACTATAAAAATCATTGTTGATCTCAATCTGGAAGCAATACATCTTACATTTTTTGGAAAGCCTATTTGTCTAGATAGAGCATCAGAGTTTCTGTGAATTTATATACAACTTTAAATGCTCCTACACATTTTTTAAACACTGAAGAATTAAAATAATAGTATGGTTTCCTAACAAATGACTCTTATGGAACATTTGAAACTAAAAGTTGTTGACATATTAGTTACAGTATATTTTTTGAACCACTGCACATTCTATAATTTATGTTACTCACTCATCAACTTACTGACTACCCCATATCCCATGTTCTAAAATGACCTAAGTGACTTTGGCTTTAAAAGGAAACAGCAGATGAAAGTGAAATTTGTGGGACAGAGTTTGAACAAATCAGTGAAGCTATAGGAAAAAGATGATGGGTTTAAACAGTATCTGGGGTAAATGCAGGTCATTGGGAAACTGCTCTATGGTGAATGGCTCTTGAAATTATTTTGGTAAAGTCTACGGGTGATGTTTGCAGAAGGGTCATCCAGGGATTCCCATCAAGATACTAGGTATAGAAAGTGTTCATTACCTCACTGGAATACTTTGAGTAATGGCAATTTCCAGATGCGCTATTTCGTTATTGGAGCTCCTTCTTGAAGCATCAGACTAGTTGTTTACCAAAAGCTGATGCTCTTATATCAGTGAGAAATAAGAAAGAAAATTCATACTTATTTAAATCATTTTTACATCATGAAGGCCTCAGTGATTCCTGAAAATATTGTTGATGCACTTTTTCTTATGACTTTAGCATGGTTCTGTCTCAAATGTAATGCCTCATCAATATTGATTTTATTATATTTTCTTATGATTTATGTTTCCATATCACATGAGACTAAAACATTAATGTAGCTTATGTAGAATTTTTATTTTCTTATTTCTGGAAATCTTATTGAAGGAATTATATAGTCTCAGGTACAGATAATTTTTCTTATATTGACAAGAATTAACTTTTTTTTTCATTTGCTTTAATGTAGCTGGGTTGTTAATTTGTAGCACATTGGTTGAAAAAACCACAGCAGGAAGCTTTTGGCTCTTACTAAGATATGTAAATTACAGTAATAATCTTTGCATTAAAAGTGATAAAGTAAACTTAATGCATCCAACCCTACAGTTGCCATTCTAAACCAAAAAAGAAAAAAAAAGTACTTTATGAATAAAACTGGAAATGTTCAAATAAATTGTGTAGGGCTGTTTCCATATGATAATCTTCAGTTATTCTTAGAAACCTCCTATGAAAGTACAATGGAAACATTCAAAATAAACTGGCCTATCCCTGACCTGAGGTTTTGTGTCACCATCAGTAGAAGCTATAATTGAATAAGTATCATACGCATATTAATATATAATAAGCTAAAGTCTGCTTCCTCTTTACCTCTTTACCAAAAAAAAAAAAAAAAAAGGCTTAAGTGGGCCTTCTGAAGCTTGAGGGTGAGTGAATGTCTGAATAGTTGCCTTTTTTACATCTTGCCACCCTATCTAAAATTGTCAAGGTTTATTTGAAATAAGGTTCCCAATATGACTTCCTAAGATGCTTGTGATCATGTTTGGGGAAAAAGGAGGCAGGAACAGGGCAAATCATTACTGTCCATTAAAAGAATTTCAGGGGAGCCTGGGTGGCTCAGTGGGTTAAGCCTCTGTTTACTGCTCAGGTCATGATCTCAGGGTCCTGAGATCGAGTCCCGCATTGGGCTCTCTGCTCAGCTCTCTGCTCTCTGCTTCCCCGTTTCCCTCTGCCTGCCTTTCTGCCTACTTGCAATCTCTGTCAAATAAATAAATAAAATCTTTAAAAAAATAATAGAAGAATTTCAAATGATTTTCTTCTCAATGTGAGCAGAGTCTTGGAAAAGGGATGGATAAATATTATTAGTGCCTGGAGGAGAGAATGAGCAACACCAGGAGCGTGAATTATGACCCAGATGTGGGCTATGATGGGGTAGGGCACACAGGGCGAAAGGAGAATAATTACTGCCTGGAATGCCATTGGCCTCCCACAAGACTCCCTCTTGGGCTCGCCCTATTCGTGACTCTTTGGTGTCAACAACAAAAACACAAATGACAATAAAGGTAGTAATAGAATTTTTAGAGTATTTACTATGTATTTTTGAAACTTGCATGAAAATCTTCTCGTGTGTTCTTTCAACTTACAGAAACAGGTGGTGGTATAAGAGGAAACTTAAAAAGCTGGGAGAATGAGGCTACAGTTTCCCAAAGAAGGCATTATTTTTCTCTAACTGAAGTTTACTCGCCAAATGACCATATTCCATAGAAGACCAGAAACATTAAAAATTTTACATGCACTATTTTTATATGCATTATTAAAATTTTACATGCTCAAAAAGTAGCATGTCCAACAACTCTTCCAGTCTCTGTTCAACTTTATTTTAGAGTATCCCTGATTTAGAATGGTTCTTCGCAGAGTATCGTGCTTGAAGAAACAAGAAAATGTTTTTTTAAAAAAAAGCAAGTCTAGGGTAGATTTCTTTTTTTCCTTGATGTTTAGAAAGGTATTTTTTGAAGACTTGGCCTAGTGCTCTAAAGGTAGAAGGTTTCTCCCTCTAATGAGAATTCCAGTGTAGGCAAGACTGATTCAATCCACATTGCTGTGCTGGTTGTTTATGACCGGTTGTTTATGACCATTCTGAATGGGTACACGTGTACTCTGATTGGTTGGCACTTATTGTACCAGTTATTATACACAGTGTTTTGAATAACACTTTAGAGAATAACTGACAGAAAACTTGGAAGTAATTGTCACCTCATCCAAAATTCCAATTATGTAGGAACTTGCATCAGAGTTGTGGGAAAGCTGTTATATGTATCCTATATGAGCAGCAGCTGCCCTTTTTACTATTGCTCTGTGGAGAAATAATAGCCCAAGGATGCCCAAACTCTTCAGAGTATAAATTGAAATATTTATCAAGCTTTCCACACTTGTTTATAGGAGTCCTGTTTTGACACACAGAGATATGTGAATACTCTTTCAATTATTTTGTAGTTTTTGCTTCTTACAAAGTGATGATTACTACCCATTTTAATAAAGGAGAATCTCAGTCTCTGAAGGCTTATTTACATCTGTCTAGAAAAATAGTCTAAAGGGATTCTCCACTCATTCTTTCTATTCAAAAATTTATTAAACACCTATTAATATGTAAATTTTCATGATCCATACTATGACTGGTTCAAAAAAGACAAAATAGAAAAATAAGTTCTTGCTCTGCAAAAACTCTCAGTGTATGAAAGGATGTGTGCAATGTGTCTTCATTTAATTCTACATTTATTTAAGGTTGCAGGAAAGCATTTGATTTTTTTTTAGCATTTGAATTTTTAAAGCAAGGTTTAGACAAATCATTAGTAAATATCTCCTGACTATGAGAATAATAAGAAAACAGAAATGCATTTATAGAATGTTTATTGAATGTAATTTAATAAGGAGACCAACTGCCTGCCTTGAAATGAAAATAAATCTGACATAACCAGGAACATACCAGATAAATTCAGTTCACTGTTCCATGCTACAGGATTCTTGGAGGAAGAGCCTTTTAGAATGAGGGTGTGAGGGAGGCATGAGAAATGAAGCTAGGAGGATGGCAAGGCCAGTATGAACATAACTTGTATGTATGCTATGAAGATTGAGCTTTATACTGCATGGAAAGACATGAACAAATTGTAATATGGAGGTGGCTTAGCTAGATTTCGTGTTTAGATTACAGTCGGTAGCTGTATGGATCTGAGGGTAGCAACCTTCAGGCGGACATACTAATTAAGAGGTCATGCTTGTAGTTCATTCATAGGTGAGCAGGTGGAATACAAATTAGTTTTAATTAGGAATATTTCACCAGCATACCTCACATTTACTGGGACTAATAAAACTTGGGTGTGCAAATAAGGTGAGATTATCTTTAGGAGACCTAATTCCAATGGCTCCTTTCAGTAGAGACCTATGTAACACCAGGTCTTCACTCACCCATTTATGACTGGGTAGCTTCTGGGTACCTGAGATCAACTGAGGGCCAGTTCTTGTCTTAGTTCTTCTCCAGGCCCCCCATTGAATTTGCTTTCTTTGAAGGTCTAGGCTCACTACTGCACAACATGGGCCTGCTACGAAGATTCTGGTGTTTGGGGCAAGCAATTATCTTCCAATAGGGATTTTATTTCTACCAATAGCCAATGGCAATGCAACATCACCAATATAGAGAAAAGTGGGGGTGAGGGATTAAAGGAAGGTAAAACTCCATGGTACTTTTAAGCAACAGCTTATAAGTGGACAGCTGTTCCTACTTCTATAAACATTCTAGACAAGAAGTTACACAAATGCTTTTGTGGTTGCTCATTGTTTGAATAAGCATGCAGCTTCCAAGTTTACCACTATAATAGCTAACGTTTGCTGAGGACTGTTCACAATCTGGGCACAGTCTTAACCACTTTATACATGTGTTGTCTCATATAATCTCCCCAGAACCCATGGAGTAGGTGGTGTTTGTATGCCCATTTTACAGAGGGTAGAATGTGAGGTCACACAAGTGTAACAAGTATAGGCCCTCTACTTCTGGAGAGTTTGGTAAGAAATGGGACTCCTTACTTATTGGGACTTGAGTCTAGACTCTAATTTCTCTCTTGATACCGTTTATCCATTCCAAGGTTAGGTCAGAAATAAATGCTAATGTAGAGTGTTTAAAAAATACATAAAGTAGTGAACTAAAGAGTATGAATTAATTAATTAATACAGGAAAGGAGTCACAGCTGTTTTGGATCATGCTGGTTATATTTACCAGAACTATCACGATTATTGAGAACAGAAAGTAGGAGCAGAGACGTTGATTGAAACTGCAGGGGAACTTTGGTAGGCAGAATATAATTGCTCATTATTTTTATTTGTATCTCCCCATTTCCCTGTTTCTCTTTCCCTTTGTTTTTTTAATAATACTCAACACTTCACATGAAAACACATCCTTTTCATTGCTTATATATTTAGCCAGCCCTGCAGCTTGTCTCATTCGGAAGTCATAATCAGTTTCTAATATCATTATAATTTCCACAGTAACCAGTTAGGGTATCATAATCATACAAATAGGACTTTGGTAGAAACAGACAAACTAAGAAATAAAACACTTATTCTTATGCAAACCATTCTAAGCAATAAGCTAAAAGAACATTAAATACACAAAAATAACTTGCAATTTTGGACATTTTCAACTAAGATCTTCTAGCACCATCTCCCTGCTTCATAAAGGTTATACTGAAACTCGGTCTCATCCAAGGACACAACAGTCTTCCTTTTATACCAACATTTGGCCTCGTTCATCTTATTTATAATGTAAAGAAATTAAAAAGAGGTAAACATCAATACTTTTTACATCTGGAGAGTCCTTGAACATTAAAGAATTTTTTCTTTCCAAGCAACTTAAAAATGAAACGAGATGATTATGAACAGTTATTCTGTCCCCTAATATATGTCTGAATACATTACCAAATAGGCAACAGGCTGTCGATGGAGTTTTTTGATGCTGCATGTTTAATGACAACTCTGCTTTTACCAGAAACAGTAGAAACATAAGATTATTTTAACAAATACAATTTAACAAACATATGGCGTGTGCATCTGCTCTAATGTATTTTATTTTAGATAAATATATGGATGCCATTACATTATCTCTTCTAAAATCATTGATTTCAATATCAGATATGGTTTAGATCAGGAATCAGCACTTTTTTGGTTTTGTTTTGTTTTCTGTTTTTTGTTTTGTTTTGTTTTGTTTGTTTTTTACAAAAGGTCTAATAGCAAATATTTTTGGCTTTTCCAGCCAGGCAGTCTCTGTAGCAACTAGGTAACTTTGCTGTTGCTGCATGAAAGCTGCCATAGACAGCATTAAGTAACAGAATTTGTGAGGTTGTGTTCCAATAAATCTTTGTTTACAAAAACAAGTGGGGGGCATAGATTTGGCCTGAGGCTGCTAGTTTGCCACCCTGGTTTAAAGAGTGTTCTCAGCATGAAAACCTCTACAAAACAGAGCTTTGTTAATGTTTACTCTAAATCATTTACTATAAGTTTTTTTCAAGTTTTAAATGAGTTTCAGTTATGATGTAATATTATTGAAAGCAGGAACATTTTCATAGTTTAAATTGGTGAGTTGTTTGCACCCTCCCATCAGAGATATCTGGCTAAAATGCAAATATGATTTCTAGTAGAAATTGGGGTCTGGATCATGGTCCATGATGCTGACTCATAATTTCAGAGATGTAAAGGAGAAGCAATTTACTCTCCTAATTCTACTAACTCAGGAACGTTGGGTCTGTCCCAGTCAGAAAACTGCTGCTCAAACTACCAAGGGTGAATTGTACTTTTCTGAGGTAACATAGTATTTTTCTCATTCTTTTCTTGAAGAAAGACTTGCACAACTATGATCCTATGATCTATCAAAATGATCTAAGAGGACCTCATGGTAGAGCAAACTAACATGCAAAATAAAACATGATAAAAGATGAGAAGAGTCTTGGTATCTGCAGGGAGTGTACTGTGAAGGTCATATTCTTCCTATATTCTATCACTTAAGAAAATTTAGAAAAACTTGTTAAAAATTATTAACTAAAAGAGCGGCCTATGGTGAGGACTCGGATCTGGGAAGAGGCTAGGAACATAGATTCCAAATGAGTTTCTTTAAGATTTTACAAACTATGGTGTCTTAGTCAGCCCAGGCTTCTGTAACAAAATACTGGAGAATGGGTGACTTAAGCAACATAAATTTTTATTTCTCACTCTTCTGGAGGCTGGAGGTGTAAGATCCAGGTGGTGACAGATTCGGTGCTAGTGGCAGCCCACATCCTGATTTGTAAACAGCTGCCTTCGCAGTGAATACTCACTTGGACTTTTGTTGTTGTGTGTTCATGGAGAGACAGAGAACTCTCCTGTTTAGGTCTCTTCTTAAAAGGGCACTACTTCCAAATCCAGGGCCCCACCTTCATGACTTCTTCTAAACTTAACTACCTCTCAAAGGCTCCACCTACACATGCCATCACAGTGAAGCTTAGTGTCAACATACTGATTTGGAGGGATTCCAACATTCAATCCATAACATGTAGCTTGCCAGACTTCCAGCTTAATATCTGAGCTTTCTAACCCAAACAGGAAGCCATCATATAGAAGATGTCCTGAATTTTATCTTTCAGTATAGTGAGGATGCAAATGACATTTATCTTATAATATTCTATTAAAAAATCTCATTATTTTTCACTATCTCTTTGTTGTTTTTGTCAAGAATAACAATTAACTGTTAAGAATCAGGGGTACCTGGGTGGTTCAGTTGATTATGTTCCTGCCTTTGGCTCAGGTCATGAACTCAGGGTCCTGGGATTGAGCCCTGCATCTGGCTCTCTGCTCAGTAGGGAGTCTACTTGTCTCTCTCCTTCTGCCCCTTCCCCTGTTTGTGTGCGCTCTCTCTCTCTCAAAAAATCTTCTGAGAAAAAAGAATCTTTTTAAAAATTTTAAAAAATGTTAGGAATCATATTATTGAGTAACAAGGGATCTTCAGTAGGCTAATTATTTTTGATTGGTTTAATCTATGAATTCAATAGATTGATTGAATCTTACAGTATTTTAACCTTTTAGAAAGAATCATGACACAGCTTTCTACTTATTTTTTCTTTTGTATTTATAAAAAATACATATTTTTCCAAAGACCACAAATCTTTTTATTGTTTTGTTATTGTAGTTGTTGCTAGCTTAAGAATATTAACAACCTTCTTTTCTACTTCAGTGAGCTATTGAATTTTGTGTAGGTACCTAATTGTAATATATAGCGCTGTACTTTTAATATGGAAGATTTTTCAACTTACTCCTTTGGGAATTTTGTGTTTACACGTACTGTATAAATAGTAAACTTTAATCTTCTTCCACTCTAGATCTCTTATTTCTGTTTCACTCTAAATGAAGAAAGCATAATTTTCCAAAATAATCTTAAAATAATAAGATAACAGATATCCAGTCGGGATTGCCAATTTTAATAGATATTCTACTGCTATTTCATCATTTGTAACAATTTCCTTTGCTGGAAGCAAATTTATTTTTTAAAAGGAAATGTCTTTGTTAATTTTTCTCAATATTTTTGAATAGGATTTTGTGTTATTTGATCAAAGAAAATTGGTCACATTGCTTGAGGACAAAATGTTTTTAGTTAACTAACTAATATAGTGAATTATCTTAGTAGTTCCTTTACAGAATGTATTTACACTTCTTTTTGAAGATTACTAAAAATTGTTAAGCCATGCTTTGAAATTATTTCTGTGCTAATTATTCTGGCTTACATATCTATCTTTTCATATTTTGATTTATATAGCTTCTTATCTCTTATGACCTGGAACAATTTATAAACTTTCAATTCATTCATTCTGTGAGAAGTTAAATGTTCCATCAGTGATAATTATGGAATATTTTATAAGTTATTCTTAATTATTTATTCATAGATCTGTGTTGTGTGTGAAATTACACATTTATTTAGAAAATTATTTCATATGACGTTTTTGACTTAAGTTCAAGGAAATTGTGGATACAATTTTATACAACTTGTTATTTATAATCATTTTTCTCTACAATAGAGGTTTCTCTTGTGTGTCTTTTTTGCTAATTTTTTAAAAGAGGCTCATCTTGGATGCATGAATGCCATTATTTTTATAGCGGTGTCACAATAAAAATAAGGCAGTTGAATAATGGACATAATGCTTCAAAGAAGACATAACTTAGAATTCACACTCATGAGTCACTGTCATCCATTTCTGGTGTATTAGTTTTCTATTGCTACTGTAACAAATTACTACAAACAGTGCCTTAAACAACACAAATTTATTATCTTCCTATTCTTTAGGCCAGAAATCTGGCATTGGTTTCATTAGGCAAAAATAAAGATGTTATCATTGCTCTATTTCTTTTTGGAGCTACTAGGAGAGACTGATTTTTTTTTAGTTTCTAGAAGCCAGCCACATTCATAGGCTTATGGTCCTTTGTATCGTCAAAGTCAGCATGGTGTGTCAAGCTCTCCCACACTGAATCACTCTAACTCTCCTCTTCCACCACTCTTTCTTAACTGAGAGGACCCCAGGTAATTTGGTTGGTTTTATTCAGATATCCCAGGTTAATCAAGACCCTTAACCTAATCACATCTGCAAAGTCCCCTCTGCAAGACCCTTAACCTAATCACATTTGCAAAGTCAGAGTTTGGAATTAGGATATGGACAACTAGAGTGGGTCATTATTTTGCCCACCTCATCTGTTTCCTTTGTCATTTATGTTTTCAGAATCAGGTCAAGTCACACACCTTTTGTAAAAGAAATTAATGTACATGAGTCTGATGCTTATCCATGATTAATTTTCTTTAATCTTTGTCAAATTTATCTTTTAATTGGTTTCTAAGCATGTTCCAAAAGTTGTTTAGCTCTCCATGGTTGGCCAGAGATCTATCTACATAAATTATTTCACTTGGACACATTTGTGTTAAATTATAAATATCCCCTGTGTTAATACACAGATTGTGTTGACAGAATTTGTTTGCTTGAGTTGACCATTATTTTAATCATGCTAATTACTTTATTAGCTCAGTAAACAGTCTTATATTTGGAAAACATTTTATAATCCCACTTAAAGAAAAAGATGGCAGATATCAGATCATAAGAAAGAATGAAATTTTATTATGTTATATATGCTTAAGAAAATATGTGCTTATCAATGCTACATTTAAAAGTTCTACTTATATTAGTAATTAACCAAAAACTTTAGAATGTGAACTCTTGATACAATGATTTTAGGAAAACCTGCTATCTGAACTAAACAATGACATTTACTCAGATGCAGCTCAAATCCAAATTTCTTAGACTTCTTAGAAAAATTATGTGGAGTGTTTTTATGGAATCTGGGCTGTTCAGAATCAGTTCCTATTTGAGAATAAAAGAAAATTTTCTATTATGTTGCCTTAGAAGATTTAACAAAAAAAGTGTCACCACTTAATATGCCTTTTAGTCAAATTCTAGGAATTTTCTCAGTATCATTATGTTATGATACAGGTTGTTAGTAATGTAAGATTTACTTTATACATTGAAGCAAATTTCTCATTACTATAGCTTTAAAAATAGTGTGTGTAGGTAAATAGATGAATAGATAATAGATAATAGATTAGATCAATAGATATCTGGAGATGTTTAAATTGTGCAACTTTAGTCTATATTTTATGAGTTATATTTGAGATAATCATCAATACATTATTATTAGTTTTTCATGTTCTTTCATATTTGTTTGATGCGAAACTTTCTTATGATATTTTGCCAAAAAACAAAAAATGCGGTGGGAATGCATAATGTTTGAGGCACCATGGAAAAGAATTCAGTGGCTCTTTAAAAAGGTAGAGTTACCACTGTACTGATATTTTAACTCTAGGTATATACACAAAAGAACTGAAAATTGGCACTCAAACACATTTCTACAGCAGCACTATCCATAATAGCCAAAACATAGAAGAGCTCAAATGTTCATCAGTGGATGAACAGAAAAACCCATCGTGATACATGCATATATAATGCATGTACACTATTCAGTCATGAAAGGGAATGAGGTGCTGATACGTGGTACAACACGGATGAATCTTCAAAACAACTAAGTAAAAAAGCCAAACATAAAAGGTCACATGCATATTTTGTAAGTCCACACATATGGAATGTCCGGAATAGACAAATCCACAGAGTCAGAACATAGATTGGTGGGTGCCAGTGGCAGGGATGGGAGCGGGGAGAGGGGAGACGGATGAGGAGAAACTGATTAATGGGTGAGATTTTACTTTGCAGAGATGAACATGTTTTGAAACTAGATATAAATGGTGATTTCACATTGTGGATGTTCTAAATGCCACTGAATTGTTCACATTAAAATGGTAAATTTTACAGCATGTGAATTTCACTTCAATAATTAGGTTTTTTTGGTTTGTTGGTTTGTTTGTTATTCTGTGGCATAAACAGTAAAACTTCTTATTTAAGACTAGGACATTTAAGCTCTTGTTTTCACAACTCTGATGGGGGCTTCTGCCCCTTAGCCTTCACCTGCTCAAGCTGTATCCACATACACCTTCCACTCTGGACCTTTGCACTTCAATGACTGCAGATAGGTGTTTCATTGCTTTTCAGTAACAACCACATCTCCTCTGTCCATTTCTTTAAACTTCCTCAACTATGCCTATGCCCCATTTGACTGTAATCCTTATCAGAAGCACACTGAAACTCAGAAGAGGTAGTCTCAGCTCATTTGCCTATACAGTGAACATGAAAATGTATTTTGCTACCTATGATTGGGGCATAGTGTGAATACTCTACTGCCTTCCCTTGACCCAGACTTGACCTGAGGGTGTTCCAACATAGTTGTTCTGCTTTCAGATTCCAAGTACAAATGAAAATTCTACTGAAACACTCCAGAATTTGGAGATCTATTTCTAATCCAAGGGGAAGTCAGAATCTGCTCTGCCTCCTCACATTTTTCTATATCCTGAGTACATCACAGGAAATATTTTTAAACTGAAAAATCAAGATGTAATCCCTTCTTTGATTCCAGAATTTGAATCTCCTCTGAGGCAACATGTGACACTTACTGACTATGAAAGAAATAGGGACTAAAAAGAAAAATGTGGTGATCTCATCCACACATGTAAGACTAAAAAAATGTGATTCTTAAAGTAGTAGAGATTTGTATATAGATGTTGGTTTCCCAGGGGTAGGTTCTTAAGCATTTCACATTATTACAACTGATCATTACAAAACCATTATATTATCCTGTCTACCTTTTGTACCTATTATCCTGGAAGTGGGAACCAGGAAGTCAGAGGTCAGAAAAAGACAGTATCTTTCTTTGAAAAACTCCCAAGAAACATTCCTAAGCAGCGGCACATTGCTCTATCCCCAAATAACGGAAGAACATAATGGCAGTGATGTAAGATCTATGATGGCACAGCACAGTTTGATCAGGTGTTTGATCAGGTGTTCTGACGGATGATCATAGGGATTAATAGTTGAATATCTATTGGTCAGGGGATGTAGCACTAGATCTTTCCCTTCCTGTCTTCACATATTTGCAGTGGGGCATTGCAGATTTTCTCATCACATGGAATCTATTTCTGCACCCCTTGATGCTGGGTTTTTCATGAAACTAATTTTCAGCAATAAAACATTCAAATGTGACAAGGGGAGACTTGAAAAGCACTTGCACACTGAGCTTGCTTGCTTGCTATTCTTGGATCCCTTTGATAGTCATGTGGATAAGCCTGAGCTCATCTGCTGAAAAACTGCACAGAGACCACATAGAAAGAGACCCTTCTCATCCCAGCCACCTCAGACAAGGCCCTCATAGTCCTCCCAGCCCTGGAAAGCCTACTAACTCACTGCAAATTCTTAAGTAAGTCTAGTTGAGATCAACTAAGCCTGGGTGAGATTTGATGAACCATCCTGCTGAGTCCAGCTCAAATAGCTGACCCACAAAATCTTGTGTTAAATAGTTTTTTAGATTTCTTTCTTATTCACCAAAAGCTAACTAATAAACCTAGTGATCTTTCTATTCAATCACTTACTTCCCATTGCATTCTGCTTCAATTAGGTAAAATGTAAATTATATAAATTGCCATTTATTGAGCACTTATACATAAAAGGTAGATCACTAAAAATTGTATACATATGAAAAACATAACTTAAGGTTTACGATATGAACCAAACTGTATCTCCCCCAAATCCATGTGTTGTAGCCCTCACCCCCAGGGTGATTTTATTTAGAGAAAGAGTCTTTAAGGAGGTAACTAAGGTTACATGAAGTCATATTGATGGTGCAAAAATCAAACAGGACTGGTGTTCTCATGAGGAAGAGGCATCGGGAAAGCCGGATAAGGACAGCCAAAAAGCAGCCATATGCAAACCAAGAAGGGGAACCACAGAAGAAACCAAACTTGTTGACATCTTGCTCTTGGGCTTCCCAGCCTCTAGAACTATGAGAAATAAAAGATTATTTTGTTCAGGTCACCCACTTTGTAGTATTTTGTTATGGAACCCTGAGCTGACTGTTACAGTCTGCATTATTGTCTTCTTTCTGCGGATGAGACAAGTAAGTCTGGAAGGACTTTATCCATCTGCTCCTCAGCAATCAACTATTATTTCACAGAGACAAGATTCTAAGACTAGGTCATTTTGATGGTGAAGTCCAGGTTCTTAGCAACACAGAGGAAACAAAGTGTGCTTTTTTCACTGCCCAAAGAATATCAATATTAGTATATATGATCAAAATTTTAAAAAAACTCATAGAAAATATATTTTCCTTATAGCAAATATTAAAGAAAACACTACTTTGTCAAATAAAGTATAATAAAATGGAAGATGAAATACAAAACATGTATCCAGAAAAATAAGTGTTTAGAGGGTGCTAAGAAAGGAAAAAGAACTCAGGAAGAGGATGTTCATCCATGATCCATTGAGAACAGAGACTGTGATAACCTATTTGGTTTCCTTTCTTTACCTAAAATTTTATAATGGTAGTTTTTGGGTATCATCCCAACTTTCTGCCACTTCCTTTTTAGTAATTAATCCATTATGTAACATTTCCTTTTAATGGTTCTCCTCTTTTCTGTCAGTGAAATGACTCATAAGATGTGGCTTCATTTCACCAGGCCTCTGTTGCCAGGGCTCCATGTTCTACATTTAGACCAGGGCTGCTGTTTTCTTAATTTGCTAAGGCTACCCTATTTCCCTGTCTTGCTAATTAATTCTCTGGCATGGGAGAATCAAACAGGACTCTGAAAGTATCCATTGGTGCTTGGCTACCCTTGGAAGGATAATATTGTAGAGGAAGGATTGATTAGCTCACTGGTTTAAAAAAAAAAAAAATTAAAGTGAGCAAACTATCCTATGGCCAAATCAAAAATTTCTCATAGTCAATCTGTGATCAATTAAAATTAGTTAAAAGCACTTAATAATCTTTACTAGTGAGTTTGGACAAATATTTTATTAAAAACTGAATAAATACTGAGTATGTTAAAAACTCTGTCATCCATCAATAAATAAATTGTTCTTAAATACCAATTTTTTAAATATTGTATCATGAAGCACAATTTGTGTTTAATAGAATCTGATCTTATACATCTCTATGTTTTTGTTTTTAACTTGGAACTAGCTGGTAACTTTTTTTTTTTTTAAGATTATCAAGAGATGTATTGAAAATGGTATTAAAAACCAAGATTTTGGGCACCTGGGTGGCTCTGTTGGTTAAGCAACTGCCTTCTGCCCAGGTCATGATCCTGGAGTCCTGGGATCGAGTCCCACATCAGGCTCCCTGCTCAGTGGGGAGTCTGCTTCTCCCTCTGACCCTCTCTCCCTCTCTCTCTCTCTCTCTTTCTCTCTCTCAAGTAAATAAATAAAAATAAAATCTTTAAAAAAAATTAAAAAAAAACAAGATTTTCACATGTAAATTGCCCACAATTTTTAGAAAAATTAGTTTTAAAGCTTACAACATATTTTTGTAGTAAATCATTTTTTCCTCTCAACATTAACATTTAGTTTGAATATGCTATACTAAATATTATACTAAATGTTCACAGTATCATAATTTTTATATTCTCCCATTTATTTTGTGGGATAAAAATGGCTTGTCTGCCTCATTTATGCCATAATTGGTTAATGTTTTTAGTGCCTTATGTTTGGGTTACTAATATACATGATCATAATTCATAACTCCCTTGAACCATGACTTGACTTTTTTTTGAGGATCAATTTTCTCACCAGTTTGTGATAATTGCTTTGATAATGATCTAGTTCATCATAATCTGATTAACATCCAGTACATATAAAATATGCATTCTCTTAGTATTTTAGGAATACTAATGGAATTAAGAAATAAAAGAGGTTAAGTAACTTATCAAAGAAAACCGTACTAGTAAGTGGGACAGTAAGGATTTAAATTCACGTTAGTCTGGATCAAAAATTGTGTTCTTCAATGTGGATGGAGTTAGACTTTATAATGCTAAGTGAAATAAGTCGGAAGAGAAAGACAAATACCGTATGATTTCATTCATATGTGGAATTTAAGAAACAAAACAGATGAACATATGGGGGCAGAAAAAAAAAGTGGGGGAAGCAAACCACAGAGACTCTTAACTATAGAGAAAAAAACAAGGGCTGCTGGAGGGGGTTGGGCACATGGATTGGCTGAATGGATGATGTGTATTAAGGAGGGCACTTGTTGTGATGAGCTCTAGGTGTTGTGTGTAAGTATGAATCACTAAATTCTACTCCCGAGATAAATATTACACTATATGTTAACTAACTAAACAAAAAAATACTGTTCTTAATCAATATACTACTCTCCTGAGTTTTCAGTATATTCTTTTTCTACCTGATTTCATAAAATTTTAATTTGTTCTAATATGTATGTCAAATATATATGAAGAAAATGTATATAACTGCTTTTAGAGTAAAATATACACTCTAAAATCTATCTTCAAGGTTTGCAGATTGAATCAATGTTTCAAAAAGGGCAACTTTTTTCAGCTTATAAAGATATTAGATTATTTCATCTCTAGGTTTCTCAAAATAATTTAGACAGAATTATTAACTTCTAAGAATTTAGAGAAATGGGAAGTTTCTTTTTTTTCTATATTAAGGAATTGTACATGGACAGTAACTTTGATGAGATCATGCCTAACCAATTCAATGTGTTTTAGAGAACGTTTCTGATTATGCTGTGGGAATGTCTTGAGTTGTTCTCAGGAGATCAGAGCACACTTTTAGATCTAGTTCTAGAACACATTCCTGTGAATTCAGACTAGATTCTGATTTTACAAATCTTCAGGCAAAAACTAACAAGGAAGTAGGTCCAGAGTGCTTGAGCCCTCTTCCAAATTTGAGAAAGACCTCTGAAAATACTACATCTGAGCTCTCTTGGAGGACAGGGAAGGGAAGCATTAGAAAACTTGAAGAGGTATTAAGTGGGTAACTAAGTTTCAAGACACTTGGAAATTTTTAGTAAGAAAAATAGAAATCAGAATAAAATAAAAAGATGAAAACAGTATGAATTTTGAAAAAAAAAAAAAAAAAGTCCCCATGCTTGGTAGATCCAGCTTATGTGTGTGACTTTGGGAAAATATAATTCATGAGTTTTAGGGTCTTCAATTATAAAATGTAGATAAAACTATCTTTCTTTTAGAGGTATAAATTGCCTAATGCCTGAGACTTACTAGGCTACTGCAAATTTCCATATCATCTTGTCTACATAGAGGTTAAACAGGTCATGGGCTTTGAAAAATTTTAAGAATCATTAGAAGTTGTGAAAATAGTACAGAGGGTTCCAAAGACCCTATACTAAATTTTTTTACACTGGTAATATTTTACTTAACCTTAGTACATTTTAATCAGGAAACTGACACCATTATACAACTATTAATTTCATATTTTTCCAGAACTCATCAGTTGTTACAGGTACTCAGGTGTGTATATGTGTTTGTGTTGTAGTGTCTGTGTGTGGTCTGTGCAACACATGTGTGCATGTATTTGTGCTATTTGTGTGTGTGTGGTGTATGTGATGTGTTTTGTGATATATGTTGTGGTATGTAGTACTATGAAATTTTATTATGTGTATAGATTCATGTAAACACCACCACAATCAGGATATAGACTATTCCATCGCTACCATGAAATTTTCTTACTCTAACAATTTTAAGCCACATCCTTACTTGATCCTAACCCTTAACAATGTGTCTATCTTCTCTCCATTGTTATATATTTGCCACCTAAGGAATGTGATATAAATAGAATCATATGTATCGTGTAATTTTTTGAGACTGGCTTGACCCAAGTTATTTGTGTAAAAATAATTTTTCTTTTATTGTTGACTAAATTTCCATCTTATGGTGTATCATGGGTCTTTAAAACCATGTACATATACCCACTGAAGAATGTTTGGGTGGTTTTCAGCTTGGGATATTGCAAATAAAGCAGCTATGAACATCATATAAAGATTTTCATATCCGTAAGATTTTATTTTTCTCGGATAAATACTTAGGAGTATGACTGTTGGGTTGTAAGCTAAGAGTATGATTAACTTTTTACAAAATCACCAGAGGGGCTGATTTTCCATCCAGAGGGGCTGTATCATTTTACATCCCTAGCAGAAATGTGTGAGAGATACAGCTGCAAATGCAGTTGCTGATGGGTGTTATTTTAAGAAATATAAAATATGGAATGATTTCTTCTCTGACTTCTTAGGACTAAAGGGAGTTGGTCATAAAATACACCTGGGGAAAAATTGCTCAACTGAATGCTAATACTGAGAAAGTGGGACATATATGATTCACTCTTATGCAAAATATTTATTTCCTCAAATGATTGAGTAGCTAAATTGACATACAATTTGACTGAATGGAAATTTATACATTACTTTCTTTATTATTCAGATGATATTCTTGTTTCTGTTCAGAACAGACAACAGATTTTATTGTGTGAATTCACCCTAAATAAACCAAAATTCTTAATTTCTTCAGAGATTCTTGTAAATACGATCATTCATTAGCAGTATGGGACAGGAATACTCTATCTGGTAAGGAAGCATTAGCAAGATTTGGAATGTAACACAATCCCAGCAGGCAATTAAGAGTTGCTTTAAAATAGCTCCTATTTAATGAACCCAAGTGTAACACATCTTATATAATCTTCATAGTGAATAAAGACAATCCTGGGGAACAACTTCATGGCAGCAGAAGGCTGCTGCATTCATTCTTCAAGGGAGCCATTTTAAAGTGTGAAACTAATTCATTCCTAAATCAATGTGGAAAAAAAAAAATCTCCCAAACATGTTAATGTAATTTTCATTTCTTCTATTTAGTTAATTACAAAACCATAGATAAAAGAATTGAAGAATGAGATATCCAAGCAAATAATGTTGAACTACTGTGTTCTTTACAGTTTAGCATCATTTATCACAGTTAATGAAATCAAAGATTATAATTGTTTACATTTTTGGTATACTTAAAATACTTCAAGCAAGGGAAATCTTTTATGGTAACAATTTATTTTAAAACTTCCCCCTTATCACTCTATGTGTTTTTCTGAATTTACCTTGTTTTGCCAGCTAAAAGGAAAATGAATAGAAAAATGAAAATATTTTTCATCAAAATAAGCAGCTATGCAAAACTGTGGATTTTCTCCTGTGAAATGGTAATGCAGACTTTGAGAGTCACTGTAAAATACAGTAAGTTTGACATTGCCAGTAAGAAGGAAAGAAAAAAGAGTGAAGAAAATTACACATGATCTCACTGATGGTAGGCGTGAGGCATGGATTGAAACGGGCCAGCCAGTGCCACTGAGGAGCTCACAGGGCTTGATCTGTTTTTTCATCAGGTAAGACTGAAGGTGGCTGCTTGCCTCCCACTTTTCTAACTTTGTGTCCTAATTCTCTCTCTCTCTTTTTTTTCATATTGCACTGTTAAAAATAGTGTTTATTTTTGCAGTCATGTAGTGCCTATAATTTATTTGTTCTTTCCCCTTAAATTTTACGTGTATCTCGGGGAAATTGGAAGTAGAAAGTTTCAACAAAAATTAAGGTGGGGGAGACAAACCATGGGAGACTGTGGACTCTGAGAAACAAACTAAGGGTTTTGGAGGGGATGGTTGGGGGGTGGGATGAGCCTGGTGGTGGGTATTATGGAGGGCACGTATTGCATGGAGCACTGGGTGTGGTGCATAAACAGTGAATTTTGGAACACTGAAAAAAAAGTAATAAGCTTCTTTGAAATACTAGTAAGAGCAATAATCACCAAAACAAACACAAACAAGGAAGGGTTTTTTTTCCTCTAACAGTAAAGGCACCATAATATGTTTCCATTTATGCTGTGTACCTTTAAGGTAATCAACAGAAATAAAACAAATGTATTTCTTTCACTGATTATATTTCCCAAGGCAAGTTTATTATATCATGGTAGCTATAAATCATCAATTTAAAACTAAATATAGATATTATTCACTAGGGTGCCTTTCTATGAGGATTAGAAATAACTTGATGATAGAAATTTATACCTAAGTATTTCAGAAGCAACCATAGTAAAAACATTTCTTTCATTATTATGATAGTCAACAGAAATTAGTTAAAGGAACATTGTAAAGCATGCATTTTAGTGCAAGCTGTTTATCAGACCCTCTCTTTGGACCTTAAGCACATTTGACTGCATACTGTAAAACACTTAAGATCAAACTCGGGATTGGGTGAGCTAGACACAATTACTGGTGTCAGCAGTTTAAATATAGTTCTTGCTGAGAACACCTTCAAGATAACTGTTCAGACCCATTCATTTTGCCAAGTAGAGGCAATAATTGGTAACTGTCAGTGCTCCCTACAAACACAAGGCTCCTCCAAGAATAACCCAGCATGATTAGCTCTCAGCAATTGGCTGCACTTTTGCTGACTTCTTGTGCGTGGTTTTTCACACACAGTCACAGATAAACCCACTGTAACCGAACCCAGCTGATGACTCACTTCATGGCTTTCTGCTTGTCTCTTTCAAAGCTGTATGTTGTTTCTGTTTTAGGAAGAACAAACATCTATTTTTAACAAAAGGGTGCCTTTACTACATTATTATTCAGAAGAGGACCAAGCAGGCATCTTATCTTATGTTGTGACATGCAGAATATTCCTGGGTTTGTTTCCATAAATATACCAAAGTTTTACTTAAAGGAACAGTGTCAAAATGACCTTCAAACCTATCTATAGACTTTTGTGTGTTGCTAGAGTAAATGCAGAATTCAAATTGAGTCTCTCTGCAAAATGCATTTTGGGAGGAGACATTTCCAGAGATTATAGATGGTTCAAAAGCAATTTAATGCTGAGTACACTTGGGGTGCTGTCTGATTCATGAATAATGAGGACGCTTTGCTTGCGTGTTCACTTGATATATGGTATTCAAACAGAACTCAATGACTATTTCTTATGGAGAAGGTGTCAGCTGGAGTGGTCCTGTATGGGAGATTTGCCTCAGAAAGGTTCAGAGTTTGAAATAATGTAAAATGAGGCTAATTTTCTTTTAAAGGACAAGATATTATTTTGCTTTAGAACTTGTTAAGAAATGAACACTGTTAAAGTTGAAAATTAAATATTCATAAAATTTTAAAAATAAAATATTAGTCTTTACTGTAATAGATAGCTATCATCTTTTGGTCCATATTTCATCAAAATAACACAAATTTGTTTTTTTTTAAACTTACTATACATATAATTCCACACCAATTATTAGAAAATCTGAACAAGACAGTGTAGGTTTACCATGAAGGCAAGTTAACGACCAATCCATTTCCACACTTTGCCTTCAGCCCTATAATCAAAATTGGAGTTTTTATTAACTGCACGTTAAAGTAGTACCATCAACTGTAGTCTAACTCCAAGTGTGTGTATGTGTTTGTGTGTGTCTGTCTGGTGGCAGGTGGTCACAAGTCTGAACACAAGTCTGAGTGCATGGACTTTTGTTGTTTGGTTTTGTGGTCTGTTTGATCTCTATCAAAGATTTTTATTTTTGTTTGTTTTACACATGATTTTTCCTTTAATATTCCTATAAAGTAACTGACTATTTAAAATAATGAAACAAGTTATAAACATTTTATATTGTTTCTCCTGCTGCTGTTATTAATTACCTATTTCTTAATGTGAGGGTTTCGAAGGAAGTCTAGAACAATGATGTTAACAGCCATGGGTTCATTTTCTATTCAAAAGGAATGACTCTAACACATGTTCTTCCATTCTGATTTCTTGGATATTATATGTTTATAGTGCAAATAAACTCTTTCCTCAGAAAATGTTACTTTCTTCAGTAACATTTATTTAAAGTATTTTATTTAAATTATAATTCTGCTAGCTCCCCTTGATTCCCTTAATTTTTCCATTTTTCTGCAGCATTTATTCCTCTGTAAATATTATAAAATTTGATTATCATTATGTTTATAGTCTATCTGCCTTCATTAGAACATAAGTTTCATGAAGACAGAGATTTTTGTCTGCTTTGTTTATTGAACTATATATAACACCTAGGACTGTTCTAGAACAAATAGGTATTTGAAAATATTTGTTGAGGCACCTGGATGGCTCAGTCAGTTAAACGTCTGCCATAGGTTCAGGTCATGCTCCCAGAGTCCTGGGATAGAGCCCCATATCAGGCTCCCTGCCAAGCCATCTCCTTCTCCCTCTGCCTGCCACTCCCCTTGCTTGTGCTCTTTCTGTCTCAAATAAATAAATAAAATCTTTAAAAAAGGAAAGGAAAAAGAAAATATTTGCTGAGTAAATAAAAGAACATTTACTGAGGGTCTGAGGTAAAGATTTGTATATATAATCTCTGGTATATAAGTGCATATGCTTTCTTTTGCTTTTCATTTTAAAACAAAATTTTAAATTAGATGTTTCAGATACAATGAATCTTTCTGGAATGCTATGAAATACTCCAGCAGAATTATGATACTCTATAATTTTTGTTCAGATAGCAAAGATAATTTTTTCAGAAAATGAATTTCTTAGATAACAATCTTATAGTGTATGTAATATAAATGTGTTCTGTTTCTAAAGCACAGATTTCCTTTTAGATCTTTAGAAGTCCTTAAAGAACTCACAGATCTTACATCAACTTTGTAGGCACTATAAAAAACTGTGAGATAAGTTGTAGGATTCAGAGTAGATTAGAATATGAAAAGAAAATGATTGAAACTATTGTAGAAATGTTTAAAGACAATACTACAGATTAATATAAATTCTAAAATAACTTTATCCTTAAGGGAAAAATAAATTTTATATTAAAGTAGGCATTTGCTTATTGGATCCATTATATAAGAGGTAGAAAAAGGATTGAGAACTAGACCAAAAAACAAAAACAAAATAAAAAGCAAAAAAAAAAAAAATGCTATGATTTATGTAATATGGAAACCCACCTAAAGTGACATAAAGTTTAACAATTTGTTTAGGCCTGAGCATGCAGGGAAGGACAAAAAGGTATGTGGAATATTTTGGGATTGATATAAAAGTTTTGTACCTTGAATTTGATGACATTTTCATGGATTTTTATACCTGTCAAAATTAAGAAAGTGATAATATTTTAAATGGCTGTAATTTACTGTACATAAATTTTTTGTCAGCAAATTGTTGAGGAAAACCAAAAGTCAGTAAAGATTCAAGGACTGAAAAAAATGATCCCTGTTGGAAACTTAGAGAAATGAAGAAGAGTAAATCTAAATAAATATTGACTATATTAGCAACAATGACATCTTGTTTTATTTTAAAATATATACCAAATTAGGGGCATTTGGGTGGCTTAATCAGTAAAATGCCCACCTCTTGGTTTTAGCTCAGGTTGGGATCTTCTGGTGATGAGATGGAACCCCTGAGTCACTCCCTGGGTTCTGCAGGGAGTCTGCTTAAGACTCTTTCCCTCTCTGCTCCTCCCCTACTTGCATGCACACAGTCTCTCTCTAAAACGAATAAATAAAGTCTTTAAAATATATACCAAAATGGATATGACTGCAATGGTATATAATTTGTGAAAGAATGACAACTTAAATTCTTCCAAATTGCTTACATTGTCCAGGAATAGGCTGAAAGTACCAGAGAATATTAGAGGTAAGTCACTAAAGAGTGTATGTTGTAATCTCTTGGATAGCATTAAGCAATAATGAAAGAGTGAAATATATGTAAACTAATGGGCAGGGGGAGACATAATTAAATGCACACACACATTCAAACTCAATCATCCTAAAGAAAGGAAGAGGGGAAAAAAGAGAACAGAGAATGGGTGGGCCATATAAACAAACAGCAAGATGGTAGGTTTCAACTCAAAACGTATGAGGAATAAACATCAATTTTCACATGGCTAGTGTGCCAATTAAAACAGCTATTAGACTGTACACACAAATTCACACACACATAAATACAAAGACATGTAAGAAAAATAAACACCATAAAGATAAAAGGTTAATTTCACGAAGAACATAAAAAATTCTACATTATATTAACCTATTAACATATTCTCAAGTAAATGTAGAACAAATATTTATAAAACCAAAAGGCAAATCTACAGTTATAGTGAGTGATTTTAATTTTAATGTACTACTCTCCATCACTAACAGAGTAAGTGGACAATTAACAAGAATATAGAAATTTTAATGTGATTAGTAAAATTGACTTATTTGATTTATATAAAACATTGTTCAAACACACAAAAGTAAGATGTTCAATAGTTAAATTGTACATGAAACTTTAAAAAAAAATGAATGTATGAATCACCCCAAAGCAGGTCTCCATTAATTACAGAGGAGTAAAATTATAGGTATGCTTTATAGCTAAAATAAAATTAAGCAATAAATCAAAAACAAAAAGATAACTAAAAAGTCATGATTTAAAAATGAAGAAACATATTTCTAAATAAGTCATAGATCAAAATGAAATCAAAATTGGAATGATACTTTAGATTAATCATAATGATTGATTACACAAAACAAGTCTTATGAAATACAGATCAGTTGTACTTAGAGCAAAATTTATGGCTTTAATTGTTATTTCAGAAAAAAAGAAAAGTTAAAACTCTAACTCAAAACATTAGAAATAAGATAAAAAATTTAAATCCACAAATATATAAGGGAAAAATAAGAGTAGAAATTAAAAAAACAGAAAATGTATATAATAGATAGAACCAACAGAGTTAAAAATAGTTCTTTGAAATTTGATCTGATGAGAGTTCCCCAGAAATGAGAGAAAGCACAAAAAAATTGAAATATCAGGAATAAAAAGAGGAAATTACTACAGATCTTGCAGATTATCAATATTTTAAAAGTATAACGACAACTGGGTATTCATGAATTGAAAGATTAAAAATTATAAAAATGTCAAATCTGGCCAAAGTTCAATATAAATTAAATGCAATCTCAATAAAAAATTCACTCTTTTTCGTATTTTTTGGAACTTCTTATAACCATCCCTCAAAACAATGTACTGCTTAAAATATAACTTATGAGAAATTATACTAGTTACCAAGCATGCTTAGATCTAGCCTTAAGAAAAACAAGTACTGGCAACAGTCCTCTGGGGGAGAAGTGGATATATGTCCTTGAAACAGAGCAACTGGGAACGCCAGGCTCACTCAGGATGGAATGCCGCCTGTTTCATTTTTCTATTATCTCCCCTTACCCGGAGAGCATCAGCAGTTAGACAATCCTTTTGTTTAAGCTTGCTCACTATATAGGTCATGTACTACGTAACCAGACATAGTTTGCCTTTCTTCTTACGTATATACAAGACTCATGGTCAATGTGTAATCTACTCCGGCTTCTTTGTTGGTTGTTACTCACTTTCTAATAAATATAAGACTAAAAAGTTGTTGGGGGCGGCAGTCTTTTCTGCTGTCCTCCGCTGCTCCCATTCTCTTACAGCTAACTGGTTTGTGCCTCATTCTTCTCCCATGTGCCATCAGGAGGCGGCAGCTTCTCATGATGATTTATAGAATACTATCAACAACAGTCAGTTCTTTCTTGAAGAAAACCATGATGGAAGATCTTATTTTCCTGGATGTAAAAGTTCTATAAATACATATTATATAAAATAACATAGCATTGACTCAAGAATATCTGAAAAGAACAATGAAACAGGATAGATTAAGAATAGACTCAGGCAGGGGGCACCTGGGTGGCTCAGTGGGTTAAGGCCTCTGCCTTCGGTTCAGGTCATGATCTCAGGGTCCTGGCATTGAGCCCTGGCATCGAGCCCCGCATCTGGCTCTCTGCTCAGCAGGGAGCCTGTTTCCTCCTCTCTCTCTGCCTGCCTCTCTGCCTACTTGTGATCTGTCAAATAAATAAATAAAATCTTAAAAAAAAAAAAAAAAAAGAATAGACTCAGGCAGGGTGCCTGGGTGGCTCAGTGGGTTAAATGCTCTGCTTTCGGCTCAGGTCATGATCCCAGGGTCCTGGAATCCAGCCCCACATCGGGCTCTCTGCTCAGCAGGGAGCCTGCTTCCTCCTCTCTCCCTGCCTGCCTCTCTTGCCTACTTGTAATCTCTGTCTGTCAAATAAATAAATAAAATCTTAAAAAAAAAGAAAAAGAATAGACTCAGGCATATCTGATTAGTTTATTGACCAAACAAATGCCAATATAAAGAGATGGGAAACCACAGTATTTTTCAACAAATGGTATTGTGTCAATTAATTAACCATATAGAAATAAAAACAAAGAAACTCTGCCTTTACCACACAAATAAACATTTATTTTTTAAGCTTTTGTTCATTTATTTGAGAGAGAGGGAGAGCACAAGCGGGAGAGCAGCAGGCAGAAGGAGGAGCCTCAGCAGGGAGCTGAGAAAACAGCCCTATAGCATGGCTAGATCCCAGGATCCTGGGATCATGATCTGAGCCAAAGGCCGAGACTTAATGACTGAGCCACCCCCAAAAATAAACATTTATTCTGATTGAATTACTGGTCTAAATGTAAAAGGGAAAATAACATATCTTTTTGAAAATAATATAAGAAAATATTATGGCCTTTAGGTAAGATTTCTTAAATACAGTATGACTAGGCAATTCAGTGTTCCATTTAGAACATATTTTGAGAGTGAAATGGAAGTGTGATCAACAATTATACTGAGGCATCAACCACAAATTTTTTTTCCTTTCTATTTTTTAAAGATTTTATTTACGTACTTGACAGAGAGAGTGAGAGCAGAAGCAGGGGGAGCAGCAGAGGTAGCAGGAGAAGCAGGCTCCCTGCTGAGCAGTGTTTCAAGCAAACCAGGACATGTGGTCTGCCACATAAATAGGCCCCAGAAAGCATTAACCTTAAAGAAAAAAACTTATACATTGATGACATTAAAATGCATAACATTAAGAATACATAAAATTAAGAGTAGGAAAGTAAAAAGGCCAAGTCATATAATAGAAAAAAAAAATTGTATCTAGCTTCCATAGTAAATTCCTATTAAAAAAAAACTTAAACAATGGAAAAATGTCAGAAGAGATGGGATTCAATGAAGTGAGGGGATTCAATGGTAAATAAACATGTTAAAAGTTCTACTTTATTAAAAATCAGAGAAATGCAAATTTTAAAAGAACTGACAGTATCAAGTATTGACAAGAATGCTGAGTAACTGGAGAATTATATGTTAGTGGTACACCATCGCTTTGGAAAACAATTTGGCATTATCTAAGGAAGCTGAAAATGTTCAATAACCTATGATCTAGTAGTTCTGTCATATTTCCAACAGATACATGTGCAGGTGCAAACTTCAAAAGTTTTCATGTCTGATTTAATTATAACAGCTGACAACTCGTGTCCAAAACTGATACAGTCCACTGTGATATAGTCACAGAAGGGTTAAAGGAGATGGGTGTGTCTCCTTTATATAACATGTATATGAAAATAAATAACTCTAACACACAACATGGAAAACTACACAGGTTCAGTGTTGAAAGAAGCCAATGTGGATTTATACATGTTACAGGATTTCTCTAAAGTACAAATATAAACTACATATTAGAAATCAAGATAGTGGTTTCAATGGATGGTACAAATGGGAACCTATTCTGAAATGGGTTTATGGGGTTTCTATGGTGCTAGCAATGTTATATTTTTTTAACTAGGATGTGGATACATGAATTGTCCTGGGGTAAATCACTTCACAACTACTTTATATTCTATTCAGTTTTCTATATTAGTAACAAGAAAAAGATTTGGAAATGACAAAAAATACTTGAAAGAAAGAAAAAGACATAAGTGTGTGTGTATGTATATACTGAATATATTTACATATTCAAATATATACATTTAAATATTGATATATTTGATAAGTAAATAACATACGTATTTAGTATTTACCACATTTAAAGAAATTAAAAAGATAAAGACAGGTCTAGCTTTAAAAAAATTAGATGAAGTGTCTTTTAAATTAAAACATACTATTTATAAAGAAGGTGGTTGACAATAAGTATATTCATCAGGAAAATAAATTAATAATGAATACAGACAATGACAGAGTTGCTATGGATAAAATAAAACTTTTCAAAATTATTAGGAAAAAATGATAGCTCCTCAATTGTAATAATAGGTTTAAACAAATTTCTTTGAAATTACTGAAGTAATCAGGCAAAGATTCTTAAGTACATAAGATGTGAAAGACTCAACTAACAAACTTTATCAAGGGATCACAGAACACAGGCACCAAATATAAAGAGAAGATCTTATTATTTTTCTTCCAACCCACACAGAACTGTCGCAGAAAATTACTATGCAGTAATCTGCAGAAGCAGTCACAACATCAAAGAAGCATTAACAAAAGCACCATATTCACTTGCTATAATACAATTAATTGAGGGAAAATAATAAGGTTCCCCAAAATTCGATAGGCTCATAAAAACCGGACTAACTCCGTCTTAATAAGAAAAAGTGTAAAAAAAGATGGAAATTATACCATAAGTAGGATTGATAAGTGAGAATTCTGTGGAATGAAGAAAGAATACTATTTGTAGGCTTAAATGCTTATAATAACAAATGACAAAGAATGAAATATTGATAATCTGGCCTCTGGCTCCTCAAGCCAACACAGTAGAAAAAAAAAGAGACCAGAACCAAAGGAAGTAAAATAAATCTCAATCAATTTTAAAAAATGAAATAGAAACCCAAACAAAAGCAGAGCGGAATAAAAAAACAAAAGCAGACTCTAAAAATACCAGGAATTGGCTAAAGTTGGTACAGTTGATCAAGAAAGATAAAGAGAAGGCCCAGATACATGACATTAGGAAAGTAAAATGGGATATAGATATGAAAATACATTTAAGCACCATATGAAGATGCTAATACTTAATTTATACACTATATGAGAAAACTCTTATTTCTAGGGGAAGAGAACCCAACAAAGCCAATAATTAAAATAACTAAAAGTGAAGTTAAAAAAAAAAAACTATCCACAAAACAAATAAACACATCTAAATCTCAACAAGACAAAATGGCTTTTAGTTCACTGTTATTAAATCTTCAAGGAGCAGATATCTGCTCCCTCATATGCAATGCTTAAGAGATTCAAAAGTGAGGAAAATTTCCCAACACTTTTAATGAGTCTTATAAGCTCTTGTTACAAATCAGGAGAAAAAAAATGTTATCACAAGAAAGAAAAACCATGTATGTAGACACTGATATCCAAAATAAAATGCCAGCAATCAAAATCAGCAAGTGGCATAAAACCACCAAGCAATGAATAGGTATGATGCATTTCAAGAAAGTAATAATTTTATATTGAAAACTTATGATATTTGCCACATTAGCTTCTTAAATTATCAAAGTATTTCAATTATCTCAATGTAGAAAATATATCAAACACTTATTTACTATTAACACATATACATACATTCACATAGCACACACCGACCCCCAAAACATTAACCAACAAAAACCTCTTAGCAAACTAAATCCAAAAAGGGACAACTTGATCAATGGGGTCTTATCAAACAAAATCTGTATCAAAGAAATATATTTAAGAGTAGGAGGTGAATAAAATCTAGAATGGGTACAAAGTAGATTTTAACAAAAATTTCTCAGAACAAATATATAAAGCAGAAATGGCAAAAGTGTTTACATTTCATATATCTGAGTGGTGAGTGAAGTATATGTTGATACTATTCTATAAATTTTCAGTAGTTCTTTTTTCAACAAATTATTGAAGCAGGGAGATACAAAAGAATATATAGCATTATGACACAAAACGCAAAAGCTATTAAGGAAAATAGATACCAATTTTAATTCATACAAAACCATGTGAGACAAATCATCATCATGTTGAGATACCACTATTACACACCTCTTGTAATTAAAAATTAAGACAAAACAATATACAATGTAGACATTTTAAATTCTTTAGCTATTCAACTAAAAATTATCTGTAGATTATGCCTTTTTAGCATAACTATATTAATTTTTTTTTGCTAATATTGCAAGAAAATAAAAGGTTAGGATTTGTGTATTTATCGAGTGTTGATTTTAACCACTGATTAAATGTGTTAAAACCTTTTTGAATACCAACCCAGGCACTATAATTTTTAATGTGGATTCATAGTATTATTTTAAGGAAATTATTTGTCATTATTAACAATAAAATAAATAAGATATTTATATGATTTATAAAATTATATTTTCCGATATTTATTAAAAACATGTGTCTACCAAGTCCTCAGATGACTGGAGTTATTTGACAACTAATTAAACAACCCTACAGTAAATATTGCAAATCTCACTCTGTAACTTGAGTTGTACCTACACAGTAAATATAGTGCCTACTTCAGACTTGTAACTTATTACACTTTACATAGTCATCTCACATTTGTGTTGTTATAAGCACTGAAACTAATTTAAGATTAAAATTGGCTTAGAATAAACCTCAAACACTTGTCCTTGTATAGATTTTTGGTTCCAAAGTAACAATCCTAGATAGGGCAAGTCACCAAATGGTGTTATTCCAGTCTTTTTTGTTTTGTTTTATTTTGTTTTAAGATTTTATTTATTTACTTGACAGAAAGAGAGAATACAAGCAGGCAGAGCGGCGGGCTCATGGAGCAGGGAACCTGATGAGGGACTCCAGCTCAGGACCCTGGGATTATGACCTGAGCCAAAGGCAGCCGCTTAACCAACGGACTGGGACACCCAGGCACCCCAAGGCAGTCTTTAAGATAAAAGCTAGAAAGTGCTAGAGGCATCTTCAGTACATATGATATGGACAGGAGACTCAAAAATAGATGGGAAATCATCAGTAACATTAATGCTGAGTTGCCTATCCCTAGTAACCAGGTCTATGAAGCCTTATTTCCCTTAACTTACTCTTTTCTCATTAGCTGCCTGAATCTAGCACTTTATACTCCCCACCAGACAATTTCCATACATGCAAGAAGAAGTCTATACACTTCAAGAGATTTTAAAATGTGTATGGAAGTTTTGTCCAAATTTCTTCAATGTCAAGGAAATAAGAAGATAATCCTCTTTTTTCTTTTCTTTTTTTTTAAAGATTTTATGTATTTATTTGACAGACAGAGATCACAAGGAGGCAGAGAGGCGGGCAGAGAGAGGGGAGGAAGCAGGCTCCCCCCTGGGCAGAGAGCCTGATGCGATGTGGGGCTCGATCCCAGGACCCTGGGATCATGACCTGAGCTGAAGGCAGAGGCTTAACCCACTGAGCCACCCAGGCGCCCCAAGAAGATAATCCTCTCATCCATTAGCCTCTATTTTTTAAATAAGTACTTAAAGCATGTGTATTGAATGTATAACCAAAGGGAGATTATAAAAACAACTTGTGTCTATGTAAGACAATTCTTTTTAGGATTGAAACTGTATGATATAATATAGTGAGTTGAACTTTTCTGCAGAGAAGTTTGATATAATAACCCATAAATTTGGATTATAGTATATACACATTTAGTCAAGCCAATATCAGTCTTAAAAAAAATTTGGATTATAGTATATACACATTTAGTCAAGCCAATATCAGTCTTAAAAAAATTACTTAAAAAAGGCATTTTAAGACTTTATTTTCTTTTAAAAAATTGTTACTGTGGTAAGAACATGTAATATGAGATCTACCGTCTTCATATATATATATGTGTGTGTGTGTGTGTGTGTGTGTGTGTACAAGGCAATATTATTAACTACAGACATAACATTGTAGAGGAGATCACCATAACTCATTCACCTTGCATTACTAAAACTTCCTGCAGGGTGGTTAGCAACTCCCCATCACGCCATCTTCCTCTTTGCCTGACAAACACAGTTCTGCTCTCTACTTATATAGTTTGAATATTTTAAATATATCAAATAAATGCAATGTTATTAGATATGAAAATTAAAGACTATCCTTTGCTCTCCTAAAAGAGGATTACTCTCTTGACTTTGCTATGCACGGAGTGTAACAGTGAGGTGAGAAAATCAGTGCCCATTAGAATTCTCTCAAATCTGTATTTCTCCAAAATGGTGAATTCTGGCCTTATTTAAATGGTCAACCTTCCTCTGTCTGTTTTGTATTTTCATTTTGCAATATTCCTATGGCAAAGACATTAAAAAGTAGATGTTTTGCTTTCCACTAACTGACTTAATTACTCAAAAATATGTCAATAAATGATCAACCTCCAAGAAAATTATTAAATCCTTGTAACTGGGGTGCCTGGGTGGCTCAGTTGTGAAGTGTGTGCTTTCTGCCTTCAGCTCAGGTCATGATCCAGTCCTAGGATCAAGCCCCGCCTTCTGCTTCCTACTCAGGGGGAAGTCTGCTTCTCTCTTCCTCTGCCACTCCCCCTACTTGTCTCTCTCTTTCTCTCTCACTGTCTCTCTCTGTTAAATAAACAAACAAATAAATAAATCCTTCTAACTGTGGACTTGCCTAAAACTGAAAGTAGTGAGAATTAGTTCTTGACACCCCCCCCCGCCCCCGCCACACACACACACACACGGCCTCTTTCACCGTGCTCTCCTTCCTTGGGTACCTGGTTCTACTATATCACCTTCCCCTCTTTACCTAGCAACCTCTATTCTCAGAATAAAAAAAGAATTAATTTATACTACATTCTGAATGACTCATTTCAACTTTCTGTGTTATCCTTCCCAGGGAAATTTGTATTTCATGAAGCTCATGAAATACTGTTTTAACAGTGTCATCAGTGGTGTGGTGGATGAAGTATTATTTTGAAGTAATAATGTCTTTCTGAGTACCTCAAAAATAGCTGTATGTCCAGACATGGCATGTCTGCTCATGAGGTGAGTCTTCCTTAGGATATACAAGCTGTCGCACTGGAAAAGACATGTGGAAGAAAAGGAAAGTCAGAGTACAAGCTAATCACAATAGAAGCACATATATTGAGAGAGTTGCAACACAGTTGGAAAAGGGTTTTATTTAGTCTCAAAATGTTTCCTTTTCACATAAACATTAACAGTACTCTATCATGAGCCAAAATGCAAAATTTACATTACAGTTGTTTATTTAAAACCATTTATCTCTCTTCCACAATCTCTCTCATATCAGAGAATAAAGTTTTGCCTTCAATTTTCTTAAAATTATGTTTAAATAAGATTTCCTCAAAAGTTTCCTATTTAAAACTTGAATTTCTTTGCAGAGGGTCCATGCATTCTTATGATTTTAGAGCAAGTCTAACAAATCCATCCCTTCCCTGTTTTACATGAGTTTCAGAACTCTGCCAAAATCACACATCTGGCTCTTTGCCTGTGCACCTGATGTTATCTCGAGAGAAATTACACAAATTAAAGACAGACATGCAAAAAGTTTTTGAATTCAAAGTAATAGAATATATATCTAAGAAAACAAAAAGGGTTATGAGAAAAGGTAAAGGACATTAGTGATATTAAGCTAGGACACTAACAAAACAATGGCAATATAAAATAAATGGTGTGAAAAGATTTGGAAAGAATATAAAATAAAGTGTAAAAATACACTGTGTGAGCTATGAAGAACATTAAAGTCATTTTCTTTGATCCCTATATGGCGCTTTGGTCATTAACTCTTTTTAATTTATTTTTCTTAACTTTTGAAAATAGTAAGACCTTGGCACGGAATCATGTCTTGTCCTGAAGATTCACGTTTACTCCTTACTTTCTGAGCTGATCATCAGAGTTAGGCATATATATATATATATATATATATATATATATATATAATGTTTTTCCCATGTTATTCTCCACTGTCCTATCACTTGATTCACTCTCCACAGGTCTTTTGGAGCTAAAAATGAAATTATTACCCCTCCTGCAAGAACATACTTTCTGACCCACCATGTTGCATACTGCTTAGAAATAAGAGTTAACTTGCTCAAGATTGATTCCTTGTAAAATAGCCTTTTGGAGAGAGAGTTTGTCTCTCAGAGAGCTTCAGAGCTCTCTAAAGATATGGTAGAACAAGACTCAAGATCAAAAGTATACCACATCAGAAAGCTATAGTTATTAACCTTGGACATTATCTCTTGATCAGACCAGGGGTATGTGGATATCCCTAAACCACAAGTGCTGAAGTGAAGGAATCAGGCTACAGGCTAGAATGTTGCCATATCATACTGGCTTTGGATCCTAGTACTCACCATGCCAGAGGAGGGTAGTGTTCCCTAATCATGCAGTCTAAAAACCTCACAGCTAAAAGGTTAGAGTCCCTCTCCTGTAGTTGGATATCCAACCCTGCTAAATCCCGGCATGCTACCTCAGAATGCAGTGGCACTGAAGGACCTACACATCTCCTGCCTATAAATTTTCCTTAAGCCTGTGATATATATTGTCTAGTATTACTAGAATAGCCTTTGGCATGATCAACTTACTTTCCAACAGGCACTTAACTGATGTCTCTGATTTGATCTTGACCTAACTCCCACAATAAAAACCATTATTTGTGGCTTTTTTTCCTGCTTGTTTTATGGCAAGTAATTTAAATTTAACTATAACACACATACTGTAAATAAAGTACACATACCGTAAGTACACACTTCTATGAATTTTAGCCAAGTTTATTATCAATATTACCATCATAAATCATGAAATAAAACATTTGGACTGTCAGACAGTTGAGCTAATGGTCTAAAACCAAATCTCTCCATGTAGTATCCAAAAACTATAGAGTTCAACCAAAGAACAGAAACAACATGCATTCTACATCCTCAGTGTAGAAAGATAGAAATCACTAAAATTAGAAGGAAAAAAGTGGTACTAAAACTTAATGAAGATAACACAAAAAAATCACAGAGCAATGTCACTTATGAAAATCTATACAAAATCCTATAAAATATAAGCAAAAATACCCCACAAAATTTTTTAAAAGGATATATCGTTTTCAAAATGGCTTTATTCCCACAATGCAGGCTGGTTGAATGTTAGGGTATCTAGTAACATCACTCACCACTTTATTAGATCGAAGGAAAAAAACCATATTATTATCTCCACAGATATGCAAATAACCTTTAGCAAAGTTCTACATCCTCTGATGATTAAAAAAATGCTCATTAAAATGAGAATTAATGGATACCTTTTTTCTGAATATATAGCCTAGTCAAAAGACTACCATCTCATTTATAGGAAATTTTAAAGGCATGACCACCAAAATCAGGAAAAAAAATAAGGGTGCCCACTATCTCCACTACTTTTCAACATTGTACTTCAGATTTTATTTTATTTTTTTCAAAGGTTTCCTTTCTTTCTTTCTCTTTCTTTCTTTCTTTCTTTCTTTCTTTCTTTCTTTCTTTCACAGAGAGGGAGAGAGAGAAAGAGAGGGAGCACAAGCAGGAGGAGAGGCAGAGGGAGAGGGAGGGGGAGAAGCAGACTCCCCGCTGAGCAGCAACCCAGATACTGGGCTAGATCTCAGGACCCTGGTATCAACACATGAACTGGATATAGATGCTTAATCAACTGAGCCAGCCATGTGCCCCTGTGAATGTAAACATCCAAGTTCTAGAAGAAAACAGGATAAATTCCTCTACAAACAGGGTATTAAAACAAAACAAAACTATTTGTGACTTAAAAGCCTAATACCATAAAGGAAGACTGATAAATAAACAATTAAGATTGCAAAGAAAACAAAATACCATAAAGAAAATCAAAAGTCAAATAATTTGGAAAAATATTTCTAATATAAACCACAGTTAAGGGAATGACAGATTTATAAAGAAGTCATAAAATGTGAGGAAAAATTTTAATAATGTAATTTAAAAATTGCTGATTACATGAAAATGATTAATACATATAATAAAATTGTTCTTAAAATAAAATATTCAGCTCCAGTCATAATGAGAAATTAAAACAAAACTGCATAGAGATACCATTTCTCTCCTATCAGATTGGCAAAATTATAACTTTTTGAAAACATTTTGCTGGTAAGGCTGTGACAAAACAGATACTCAAAACAATGCAGATGGGAATGCAAATTGAAATAACCATACAGAGAAGAATTTGACAGTGTATAAGAGACTCTGTTTTTATCTCCTTACCTGGTAAACTGCTTCTAGGAACCTAGCCTTCACAAAAATACATATGCACAAATTTATTCAGTGGGGCATTACTTGCAATAATATAATATTGAAAAGTAAAGCCTCTAAATGCTCAGACAGAATATTCCTTAAAGAAAGTATGGTATATTTCCTCAATGATGTACTATAGAGACATAATGTGGAGTGATTTCAAAAAGGCAATTTCAAAAGAATTGCTCTAATTTTGTAACTTTTGTGTGAGAATGAAGGAAAATTATAAAAATGTACATGAATTTACCTATTTTGCAAGAGAAAACATAGGAAGCATTGATCAGAAATCAAAGAGATCAGTTCGAAGGGAACAAGTTTAAAGGGATCAGGAAGTTGCTGAATCTTTTTTTTTTTTTTTTTTTTTTAGTGTGGCTTTGATTTTTGCAACCATGTTAATGTTTTACCAAAAATTAAAAAAAGAAAAAACTGATGAAGAAGAAAATCTTTAGCAAAGACTATTAAAAAGTATCAATAAATGTCTCAAATGAATAAAGACAGAATTAATCCAACTATTTTATATATTATTTTGACTATAGAAAAGACTAAAGACTGGGGCGCTTGGGTGGCTCAGTGGGTTAAAGCCTCTGCCTTTGGCTTGGGTCATGATCCCGGGGTCCTGGGAGCGAGCCCTGCGTCGGGCTTTCTGCTCCATGAGGAGCCTGCTTCCTCCTTTCTCTCTCTGACTACTTGTGATCTCTATCTGTCAAATAAATAAATAAAATCTTAAAAAAAAAAAGAAAAGACTAAAATAATCATAAACAGGGACACCTGGGTGGCTCAGTTGGTTAAGCAGCTGCCTTCGGCTCAGGTCATGATCCCAGAGTCCTGGGATCGAGTCCCACATCAGGCTCCTTACTCAGCAGGGAGCCTGCTTCTCCCTCTGCCTCTGTCTGCCTGTGCTCGCTGTCTCGCTCTCTCTCTCTGACAAATAAATAAATTTTAAAAAAATTTAAAATAATCATAAACATTATTAAACTCTAAGTGTTTTCATTTTTTACCATGGTACTAGTTTGTCCTTGAAACTTCTTTCTGTGTATGCTAAGAACTAGATAAGAAGCAAAACATGATAGCCCTGTGTTTTAAGCATTTGAGAAATGAAATTAAATGAAAAGGAAAACATTTATGGTATTACATTGAAATTGGAACGACCCATTTAATAGGTAGAAACAGATATATAGATATATTTTCTAGCTCAATATACTAAAAGCGCCTAGAAATTATAATACTTTAGTGGAGATGAGCACACACAGAACCAATCTGTTGTTTTCTTAATACAATTCTCCACCAAAAAGAACAATAGCTCCTTAGGAAAAAAATGCTGAATCAAGAGCTAGGAGAGGATAATGGAAGAGGAGATTGGAGCATCTTGTGCTAAAAACTACATTATTGTTCAGAGAATAACTAAAACATGAAAAAGATACAAAAGTCATTTTTTTTCCAGTGAGATACCGTATTTATTTATTTATTAATATACATGAGTCTTCTTGAAAAGAACTTGAAAAGGCCTAATTTGGGGCAATTTGAATATAAAAATTGGGTCTTCAACTTATACCTGAATAATTTGAAAAAATAATCATAACAATAGATAAGAGAAGGCATGATAAAGATAAATATAGATAGATGAGGCAAATGGAAAAATTGGGATAATATTTCTATGATTTTTTTCCTAATTTTTGTTATATATTGATTCATATTTCTCTTGAGGAAAGAAGTTTCTTTTTTTTTTTTTTAATTTATTTATTTGTCAGAGAGAGGGGGAGAGAGAGCGAGCGAGCACAGGCAGACAGAGTGGCAGGCAGAGGCAGAGGGAGAAGCAGGCTCCCTTCCGAGCAAGGAGCCCGATGTGGGACTCGATCCCAGGACTCTGGGATCATGACCTGAGCCGAAGGCAGCTGCTTAACCAACTGAGCCACCCAGGCGTCCCGAGGAAAGAAGTTTCTGAGTTATAGGATATGTCACCTTAGCATAAGTTACCAAATGTTTTTTCAAAGTTGATATACCAAATCATTCTTGCATCAGCTGATTATGAAAGTATTCATTTTTTTAGATCTTCATCAACATGCAGTATTAACAGGTCTTTTTTGTTTTGGGGGTTTGCTTGTTTTTTTTTTTAGATTTTGTTTATTTATTTGAGAGAGAGGCACAGTGAGAGAAGGAACACAAGCAGGGGGAGTGGGAGAGTGAGAAACAGGCTTCCCGCCTGAGCAGACAGCCCAATGTGGGGCTCCATCCCAGGACTCTGGGATCATGACCTGAGCCAAAGGCAGACGCTTAACAACTGAGCCACCCAGGCGCCCCAACAGTCTTTATATTTCATCCAGTCTGGTGGTTGTGTGGTATATCTCATTTTTTTTAAAATTTCCATTTCCTTAGTGAGAAAGGAGGTAAGTAATTTTTTTTTTTTACCTTATTTAGGTATGTTGATATCCTTATTTTTTGACATGACTGTCCTTTGACCATTTTTGTACTGAGTTGTGTGAATTGTTCTTTTTTATTTTTATGAATTTTTAAAAAATTGGTCATAGGAGTCTTCCCCTTATATAAATCTTGCAATATCTTCTTCCATGGCTTCTTTTTTTCGCTTTTTAAAGGCAGTCTTTGATGGACAGTGTTATTACGTTTATGGCATCTAATGTATTAATCTATCTCACTCCTGTTATTTTTTTCTTTTGTTTAGTTTAAGAAATACTTCCCTACTCTAATATCATTATTTTTTGTAAACATCTTCCAGAATTTTACAATATGAAAACAATTTTGAGTTGCTTATTTATATGGCATTGATGTTTGGAGTGATACAAGGTAGAAGACAATGTTTACTATTTTGTATAGATAGTCAACTGGCCTGATACCATTTATTGAAAAGGCCATCTTTTCTCCCATTATTTGAAATGGTACTTCTGTTATAATTCACATAACTAAACATCTATGGGCTTGTCCCCAAGCCAATGCCCCATTGTCATTATTTAGCCATATGTCTATATTTCTAAATATTACAACATAATAACTTTGTTTATTCTTTATTTACTTATACTTCAATTTTTTATTGTCTTAGGTAATTGCTTGAGATTTTTAGTACAGTGTTCAATAGAAGTGTTAATTGAGGGCATCCCTGTCTTTTCTCAGTCACAAAGAAAATTCTCTCAACATTTACAATTAAATATATTGAATTTGCCATTGATTGTTTTTATGTAATCTATTTAGGGTTAAGTTCTCTTTGTTTCCTCATTAGTTAATTTTTTAAATACACATATTAAATGTTTTGCACTCTCTTTTGCAAATCTATTGCAACTTTTTAAATTTGCTAATGAAATAATGACATTAATTTTACATTTCTTTTCAAACTTAAGAATGGGAAAACCAAACTTTGTTCTGATATGTTTACTTTTATATACACCACCATATTTGATTTGCTGTTATTTTGTTTAAAATATTTTATATTTATCCCAAAGAGGAAATCGGTCGATAATTTATTCTCCTTTATAATTACTATTTTTTTCTTATTTTCTGGAAAGCTTCTGTATGATGGGAATTTCTTTTACTTGAAGGTTAGTAGAATACACCTCTTAATCAAATTAGCCCTAATATTCTCTTTGTGGGAATGGTTGATTTAGTATCTCAGTTTATTTTATAGTTATAGGCATGGTTGATATTTAGATCATGAACATGACCATGACTATAATGGTTTCTGAAAGCCAATGTTCTTTGTGATTATTTTGTGCCCATGTGGATAACCCTCTAATTTGTTGGTAGCTGTGCTATATCAGTTGTTAAATATATATTTTTAATATTTTCATTAATAATAAGACTATAACTACAGGAGGTTGATTTAATGGTACTTCTTTGGTAATAGAAGGTTAAAATTATCGGTCTCTTCAAGGTTCATTTCTTCTTTTTTTTTGGTTCTTTTCTTCTTATACATACTTATCTTCATTCACTCCCATCCCTTTCTCTCTATAATTGAACTTTCTAATGTGTACCTACTTGATTTTTTCATATTTGTAATGAATTTTAAATTGTTTAACATATATTTTTAATTTACATAAACGCTGTTGTCAGACATCTTAACACTTTTCTTACTTACTCCATTCATCACCATCCCTTTAAGAGACATTAGTTAACTGAGGAATGCTACTCTCTGGTGTGAATTTGTTACATTTAACTGTCCACATTTTTCCCCCTGTGGAAAGTTTTTTTTTTACTATTATTATTATATTTATTTATTTAAATTCTAGTTAGGTAACATATATGGTGAAATTGATTTCAGGTGTAGAATTGAATGATTCATCAAGTACACATAACACCCAGAGCTCATTGCAGCACATGTATTCCTTAAGACCAATTACCCACTTAACCCATCCCTCTCCAACTTCCTCCATCTACCCTCAGTCTCTTTGCTACATTTAGGTGTTCCTCATGGCTTGCTTCCCTTTTGTTGTTGGTGGTACTGTTTAATATCCCTATGTTTATCTGTTTGTTTTTAAACTCCTCATATGAGTGACATCATATGGTATTTGCCTTTCTCTAACTGACATAATTTCATTACCATAATGAACTCTATCTCTGTCAACTTCATGGGAAATGGCAAGATTTCATTCTTTTTGGTGAGTGTGTAATATATATATACCACATCTTCTTTATAAATTTATCAGTTGATGGACATTTTGTCTCTTTCTTAATTTCACTACTGTCGATAGTGCTACTATAAACATTGAGATGCATGTGCCCCTATGAATCAGTATTTTTTGTGTCCTTCAGGTAAACACCTAACACTGTAATTGCTGTGTTATTGGGTGAGCCTGGTGGTGGGTATTCTGGAGGGCATGTGTTGCATGGAGCACTGGGTGTAGTGCATAAACAATGAATGCTGGAACACTGAAAAGAAATAAGATAAAATAAAATGGAAAAAAAAAAAACCTTCTGCAAACCAAAGGAAACCCTCAATACAAATGACAACCTAACAAATGGGAGAATATATTTGCAAATTTCTTATCATTTGAAAGCCCAAAATCCATAAAGAATGTATCAAACTCAGCATCCCAAAATTTAATATTACATTTAAGAAATGGGCAGAAGATACGAACAGACGTTTTTTTCCAAGGAAGACATACAGAAGACTAACAGATGGAAATATCTTCAACATCATGTAAATGCAAACGAACAGCAGGATGAGATAAAGCATCATTCAACATCAGGGAAATGCAAATCAAAACCTGGATGAGATACCACCTCACAACTATCAGAAGGGCTAAAATTAACAAAACAGAAAAAGACAGATGTTGGTGATGATGTGGAGCTAGAGGAAGCCTCTGACACTCTTAGTCATTATGCAAACTTGCGCAGCCACTCTGGAAAACAGTATGGAGGGATGACCAAAACTAAAAATGGAATCTATCCACTTTTTTTTTTTTAATTTTATTTATTTATTTGACAGAGAGAGATCACAGTAGACAGAGAGGCAGGCAGAGAGAGAGGGAAGCAGGCTCCCTGCTGAGCAGAGAGCCCGATGTGGGACTCGATCCCAGGACCCCGAGATCATGACCTGAGCTGAAGGCAGTGGCTTAACCCACTGAGCCACCCAGGCGCCCCTTTTTTTTTTTTTTTAAGATTTTTAAAATGTATTTGTCAGAGAGAGAGAGAGAGAGCGAGAGAGCGAGCACAGGCAGGCAGAGTGGCAGGCAGAGGCAGAGGGAGAAGCAGGCTCCCAGTCGAGCAAGGAGCCCGATGTGGGACTCAATCCCAGGATGCTGGGATCATGACCTGAGCCAAAGGCAGCCGCTTAACCGACTGAGCCACCCAGGCATCCGAAACCTATCCACTTTTTAAGCAATGAACACTTAATTTGTCTGTAACACACCACTATCAAAAATAATGTTTCAATAAAGAAGTATCTTCCTATACATCCTTGGAAAGATTCCTGGGAGACTTTCTTTGAGATATATACTCCAAAATGGACTTGCTGTGTAATAGCAAATGGATGTATTTAAGTTGATGAAATAATGTTAGATTGTTCCACTTAATGCTTGGATAAGTTTTATATAGACCTACAAGAAATGCATAAGAATGACTACATCCCCATATGCCAGCTAATAGGTGGCATTATTCAGCTTTCTAGTCTTTAACATTCTAAAAGTTGTAAAATAATATTCATTTGAATTTTTTTACTTTATTGTGCATAATGAATACTTTTATATTCAAGCTATTATTAATAAGTTAAATATAACATATAAGAAATCCATGCATTAATTCTACAATGTTTTATTAAATGAATTTAAAGACAACAAAGACAAAAAAATATATGCCAATAGCATTGTTTTAACCATTAATTGGAAGGAAGTATTTCAAGGGTTGTTATTGATTCACACTGTGTACAAATAACATTATAGCAATTTTTCATAGAAAATAAAGTCTCTCACCATTCAGAAAGTTTTAGATAAATATAACATTCACCATTAAAACATTAACATAGTTAAGAAGTATTTTTATAAACAATGCTATTGGTTGTTTTTTTTAAAGATTTTATTTATTTATTTGTCAGAGACAGAGGGAGAGAGAACAAGCGAACACAGGCAGACAGAGTGGCAGGCAGAGGCAGAGGGAGAAGCAGGCTCCCTGCCTAGCAAGGAGCCCGATGTGGGACTCGATCTCGGGATGCTGGGATCATGACCTGAGCTGAAGGCAGCCGCTTAACCAACTGAGCCACACAGGCATCCCAACAATGCTATTGTTTTAGCTATAAAAAACAGTTTGTATCCCATAGATAGATCAGTGTAAGCCTGGTGGTGGGTATTAAGGGGGGCATGTATTGCATAGAGCACTGAGTGTGGTCCATAAACAATGAATCTTGAAACACTGAAAATAATAAAATAAAATTAAGATATTAAAAAAATAGGTCAGTGTAAGTAGTTAAAATGAATACATTTTTGAATGAGCTCCTAGTTTTTTAAGTCTCTATGGAGAAGTTAATGATTCTTTAGTCTCCAAAAAGTGTAAAGGGACTATACCAAAGGGGAACATAATTTGTCACCCCAAAATATGCCTCTTTGGCCTAAGGATTATTTAGGCTGATTGTTTTTAAGAAACTGCAGACAGAGGAGGAGCTCTGAAAGAAAGTAAGCTACTCCTTTGTAACTTTTATCATAGAATGGGGTTATTCTGAAATACAACTCAGAGGATCCCTTGTGTTACAAACTACTTGTGGTCTCACACTTGTGTAAATGTAATCCAATTTTCACATCATACAATCAGTCACACTAGTCTGAAGATTAACCACCTTCTCTCCTATTGATTAAATAGTATAAGAATTTTTTTTTAAATGGCTATGCAATCTCAACTTTTAATTTAATGGAATCATGTTGTACCCTGCTAAAAGCTTTTCTCTTTTGGGAATAAGGCCTATGAACCAGTAAATCCCAAATTTAAAGGGATGAAAAGCAAATGTTTTGATAGTGGATAATTACAAGTCATAATGAGAGGAGACAATCATTCCGCCTTTTAATTTTCAGACTTGTGAATCTTTTCTATAAAAAAAAAGTAAAATATATTAGTCTGTAATATGAGCATATGTCCTAGCTGATGCTACTAGCCTTTCAATATGTTGTCATCTAGATGTCACTATAACTGAGTCTTCCAAAGTTTTTCCACCAGTCTAATATGGCAGCTATCTCATGTAATTTATCTCATACATAACACTTCTTTCAGATGCAAGCCATTTTGTCATAAACTTATCAAGCAAGAACAGATTTGACTAGTGAAAAAGCCTGACTAATGTCCACAAAACAGGTTATTTTGTCCATCTGCAAAGTAATGTACTTGTGTGGCCATTTATACAGAACACAAATATTTTCTTATTCTATGCCTGATGAGAAATGTCCACATATATACATTCTCTGTAGATCCCTTTCTCATCAACTTTTGAATCACTTTTCTTTCAAGTCTCAGATTAGCCAGTTAAACCATTAGCTATCATCTGTGAATTAATATAGAGCTATAATTATGACCATCTGTATAGTCAAGTAGAGTGGGCTTTCCAGTTCATGGCACAATTTTGGTCCACTGTCCTTTAAGGTTAATTCTGACTTGAACTATTGTGCTTTTCTGTTCAACTTTGAATGGAGCCCACATTTGTACAGAACCATTTGTAATTGAGGTCCCATATCATATATCCCTCATCAAATGGACTTGGGGAACTTCCTTTCAGGTTATAGGTGAGGGTACAAAGAAGGAAAAAGTGTAACAAGTATCAGCTGTGGAAATATGAGTCACATGCTCATTTAATATCCTTGTATTTCTTAGGAAATCTAGAGCCCAATTTGTATGCATCACCTTGCTGTGTTGTTGAAGGTTTGCTATTCATGCACAAACTTAATGTTTGGTAGGTCATATCATATGCAGCTTATGACTAGTATGTTGGGTTCAACAATGACTTGGAGATTTGTGTCTTCCATCTTTACCTTGTTAGTCTTGTTGGAGGTCTACTAATCTTACTGATGTTTTCAAAGATCCAGCTCTTGGTTTTATTCTCTTGTTTTCTTGTTTTCATTAATTTCTGTTCTTTATACTCTTCCTTCTGCTTGATTTGGTTTTGCTTTGTTCTCCTTTTACTATTATCCTAAGGTAGTAGACATTGATTTAAGATCTTTCTTCTTTTTGTTTTAATTTTTTTTAAGATTTTTATTATTTATTTAAGAGAGAGCAGTGAGAGAGCATGAGCGAGGAGAAGGTCAGAGGGAGAAGCAGACTCCCCATGGAGCTGGGAACCTGATGTGGGACTCCATCCCGGGTCTCCGGGATCATGACCTGAGCCGAAAGCAGTCGTCCAACCAACTGAGCCACCCAGGCGTCCCTCTTTCTTCTTTTTTAATGTGACCTTTTAGTGCTATAAATTTCCTTCTCAGCATTGTTTTAGCTACATTTCATAAATTCATATATGTTGCATATACGTATTAATTTGTATCTATGTATTTTGAAAACTGTTTTGAGACTTCCTCTTTGACCCATAGGTTGTTTAGAAGTTTTATTTAAGCCAGTTGTTTGAGGGTGTTTTTTTATTGTTTTCTTTTATTGATCTCTAGCATACTAGCATGCTTAGTATTGTCAGAACTTACTTTTTAATTCTTTTAAATTTCTTGAGATTTTTTAATGACCCAGAATATGGTCTATTTTGCTAAATGTCACATAGATCTTTCAAAAGAATGTGTATTCTACTACTGTTGCATGGAGTGTTCTATGACTGCCACTTAAATTCTGTTGTTGGATGATGTTGTAATTTCTTCCATTTATGTGCTAATTTGTTGTCAAGTTATTCTATCAAATACTGAGAACAGGATATTAAATTCTCTTGTTGTGATCATAGATTAATTTCTATCAGTTTATATCTCATATTTTATTTCACAAATTCTGTTGTTCAATGCATACACATTTAGGATCATTATATCTTCTTGATAGATTTATCCTTTCCTCATTAAGTAATGTCCTTTATCTCCATAATTTTATTTGGTCTGATGTCTACTTTATCTGATATTTCTTTAGCTATTACTGTTATTTAAAATTAAAGTTAGAACTTTTTTTTTTTTTGGTCTTTTACTTTATACCTACCTCTGTTGTCAAAAACGAACTATGTTTTCTACAGATAGCATATAGATAGGTCATTTTTTCAATTCACTCCATCTGTCTTTGTCTTTTAGAGTATCTTATTCAGACTGCTATAACAAAATACTATAGACTAGGTAGCTTATGAAAACAAATTTTAGTTCTCACAGTTCTGGAGGCTAGAAGTCTGAGATCAGGGTGCCATCATGGTCAGTTTTGTTGAGGATATTCTGGATTGTAAAAGGTTGAATTTTCATTTTGATTGTATTCTCTTAGGGTAGAGAGTAGAGCAGGGCAAACAAGCATTCTAATGACTCTTATAAGGGTACTGATTTCATTCATGAGATCTCTGTTTATGTGGCTTCATCTAATTCTAATAACTTCCCAAACCCCTCAACTTCTTATACCATCACACTGAGGGGTAGATTTTCACTTTTGGCCAGATACATTCAATCCGTTACACTAGGTAGTGTAATTTATATATGTAACTTAGTACAACCTTCTAATATTGCTCGCTTACTACTTTGAGTAAAGTATTGAAACTTTAATTTCATTTTTCTTTTTCTCCCCACTTTTAAATAATTTAATTTAATTTAATATTCAGTTTTCCAAAATTCATTGTTTATGCACCACACTCAGTGCTCCATGCAACATGTTTCCTCCTTAATACCCACCACCAGGCTTACCCAACCCCTCACTCCCCCTCCCCTCCAAAACCCTTAGTTTGTTTCTCAGAGTCCACAGTCTCTCATGGTTTTTCTCCCCCTCCAATTTCCCACAACTCACTTCTCTTCTCCATCTCCCAATGCCCTCCATGTTATTCCCTATGCTCCATAAGTAAGTGAAACCATATGATAAATGACTCTCTCTGCTTGACTTATTTCAGTCAGCATAATCTCTTCCAGTCCTGTCCGTGTTGATACAAAAGTTGGGTATTCATCCTTTCTGATGGAGGCATAATACTTCATCGTATCTATGGACCATATCTTCTTTATCCATTTTTCTGTTGAAGGGAATCTTGGCTCTTTCCACTGTTAGGTGAATGTGGCCATTGCTGCTATGAACATTGAGGTAGAGATAGCCCTTCTTTTCACTACATCTGTATCTTTGGGGTAAATACCCAGTAGCGCAATTGCAGGGTCATAGGGAAGCTCTATTTTCAATTTCTTAAAGAATCCCCATGCTGTTTTCCAAAGTGTCTGCACCAACTTGCGTTTCCACCAACAGTGTGAGAGGGTTCCCCCTTCTTCACATCCTCTCCAACACTCATTGTTTACTGTCTTGTTGATTTTGGCCATTCTAACTGGTGTAAGGTGGCATCTCAATGTGGTTTTGATCTGAATAGTCCTGATGACTAATGACGATGAACATTTTTTCATGTGTCTCTTAGCCATTTGTATGTCTTCTTTGGAGAAGTGTCTGTTCATGTCTTCTGCCAATTTTTTGATGTGATTATCTGTTTTGTGTGTGTTGATTACAACAACATTTGTTTGTTCTCTATAGATCTTAGATATCAACCTTTTGTCTGTAGTGTCATTTGTGAATATCTTCTACCATTCCGTGGAGTGCCTCTTTGTTTTGTTGACTGTTTCCTTTGCTTTGCAGAAGCTTTGGATCTTGATGAAGACCCAAAAGTTCATTTTCACTTTTGTTTTTCACCTTTGGAGACATGTCTTGAAAGAAGTTGCTGAGGCCCTTGTCGAAGAGGTTATTGCCTACATTCTACTTTAGGATTTTGATAGATTCCTGCCTCATGTTGAGGTCTTTTATCCCTTTTGAGTTTATCTTTGTGTATGGTGTAAGAGAATGGTTAAGTTTCATTCTTCTATACATAGCTGTCCAATTTCCCCAGCACCATTTATTGAAAAGACTGTCTTTTTTTCCCACTGGATATTTTTTCCTGCTTTGTCGAAGATTATTTGACCATAGACTTGAAGTCACCCCACCTTTTAAATATAATTAAGAATTTCCTCTATATACATTGAATACCATTATCATATACCATTCTTATCTGAATCATCAAACATGATTTAAGAAGCACATGAAAACTGACATTCAAAATGGATGGAGAGATAAAGAGTTTCCAAGACCAGCAAGGCTTAAAAGAGTATGCAACCACCAAGCCGACACTGCAGGAAATATTAAGGGGGGTTCTATAAAGAGGAAAAATCCTAAGAATATCATTGAACAGAAATATAGAGACAATCTACAGAAAGAAAGACTTCAAAGGTAACACGATGTCAATAAAAATGTATCTATCAATAATCATGCTCAATGTGAATGGCCTAAATGCACCCATAAAATGACACAGGGTTGCAGATTGGATAAAATGACAGGACTCATCCATATGTTGTCTACAAGAGACCCATTTCAAACCTAAGGATACACCCAGACTGAAAGTGAAGGGATGGAGAAGCATCTTTCATGCCAGTGGGCCTCAAAAGAAGGCCGGGGTAGTGATTCTCATATCAGATAAATTAGATTTTAAACTAAAGACTGTAGTCAGAGATACAGAAGGACACTATATCATTCTTAAAGGGACTATCCATCAAGATGATCTAACAATTGTAAATATCTATGCCCCCAATATGGGAGCCGCCAATTACATAAGAAAACTATTAATCAAGATAAAGAGTCATATTGACATGAAAACATTAATAGTAGGAGATCTTACCACGCCTCTCTCAGTAATAGACAGATCATCCAAGCAGAAAATCAATAAAGAAACAAGAGCATTGAATGACACATTGGACCAGATGGACATCATAGATATATACAGAACATTCTACCCTAAAACAACAGAATACTCATTCTTCTCAAGTGCACATGGAACCTTTTCCAGAATAGACCACAAATTAGGACTCAAACAATACCAAAAGATTGAGATTATTCCCTGCATATTCTCAGATCACAATGCTTTGAAACTGGAGCTCAATCACAAGGAAAAGTTTGGAAGGAACTCAAACACCTGGAAGCTAAAGACCACCTTGCTTAAGAATGCTTGGATCAACCAGGATATCATATAAGAACTTAAACAATTCATGGAAACCAATGAGAATGAAGGCACTTTGGTCCAAAACCTATGGGGTACAGCAAAGGCGGTCCTAAGGGGGAAAGACATAGCCATCCAAGCCTCCCTCAAAAAAATTGAAAAATCCAGAATACAACAGCTGTGTCTACACCTTAAAAATCTGGAGAATCAACAACAAATTAAACCAACTCCACACACAAGAAGGGAAATAATCAAGATTAGAGCAGACATCAATGAGGTAGAAACTAGAGATACATTAGAATGTATCAATGAAACTAGAAGCTGGTATTTTGAAAAAATCAATAAGATCGATAAACTATTGGCCACACTAATCCAAAAGAAAAGAGAGAAAGCTCAAATTAATAAAATTCTGAATGAAAAGGGAGAGATCACAACCAACACCAAGGAAGTAGAAACAATCATCAGAAGTTATTATCAACAGTTATATGCCAATAAGTTAAGCAACCTAGATGAAATGGATGCATTCCTGGAAAAAAATAAACTCCCAAAATTGAACCAGGAAGAAATCTACAACCTGAATAGACTGATATCTAGTAACGAGATTGACGCAGTGATCAAAAACCTACCAAAAGGGACGCCTGGGTGGCTCAGTTGGTTGGACGACTGCCTTCGGCTCAGGTCATGATCCCGGAGACGCGGGATCGAGTCCCACATCAGGCTCCCAGCTCCAAGGGGAGTCTGCTTCTCCCTCTGACCTTCTCCTCGCTCATGCTCTCTCACTGCCTCTCTCTCAAATAAATAAATAAAATCTTTAAAAAAAACAAAACAAAAAAAAAAAAAACCTACCAAAAAACAAGAGCCCAGGACCTGACAGATTCCGTGGGGAATTCTATCAAACTTTCAAAGAAGAAATAACACCTAATATCCTGAAGCTGTTTCAAAAAATTGAAGCAGAAGGAAAACTTCCAGACTCTTTTTATGAAGCCAGCATTACCTTGATCCCCAAACCAGGCAAAGACCAAACCAAAAAGGAGAATTTCAGACCAATATCAATGATGAATATGGATGCCAGGATTCTCAACAAGATCCTAGCAAACAGGATCCAACAGCACATTAAAAAGATTATCCACCATGACCAAGTGGGATTCATCCCTCGGTTACAAGCATGGTTCAACATTCACAAATCAATCTATGTAATAGAACAAATCAATAAGAGAAGAGAGAAGAACCACATGGTCCTCTCAATTGATGCAGAAAAAGCAATTGACAAAATGCAGCATTTGTTCCTGATTAAAATGCTTCAAAGTATAGGGATAGAGGGAATATTCCTGAACTTCATAAAATCTATCTATGAAAGACCCACAGCAAACATCATCCTCAATGGGAAGAAGCTCACAGCCTTCCCGTTGAGATCAGGAACACGACAAGGATGCCCATTCTCACCACTCTTGTTCAACATAGTATTAGAAGTCCTAGCAACAGCAATCAGACAACAAAGAGAAATAAAAGGCATCCAAATTGACAATGAAGAAGTCAAACTCTCTCTCTTCGCAGATGACATGATACTTTATATGGAAAACCCAAAAGACTCCACCCCCAAACTGCTAGAACTCATACAGCAATTCAGTAACGTGGCAGGATACAAAGTCAATGTACAGAAATCAGTGGCTTTCTTATACACTAACAATGAAAATACAGAAAGGGAAATTAGAGAATCGATTCCATTTACTTTAGCTCCAAGAACCATAAGTTACCTGGGAATAAACCTAACCAAAAAGGTAAAGGATCTGTACTCGAGGAACTACAGAACACTCATGAAAGAAATTGAAGAAGACACAAAAAGGTGGAAGACCATTCCATGCTCTTGGATCAGAAGAATAAACATTGTTAAAATGTTTATACTGCCTAGAGCAATCTATACTTTTAATGCCATTCCGATCAAAATTCCACCGGTATTTTTCAAAGAGCTGAAGCAAACAATCCTAAAATTTGTATGGAATCAGAAGAGACCCCGAATTGCTAAGGAAATGTTGAAAAACAAAAATAAAACTGGCAGCATCACGTTACCTGATTTCACGTTTTAGTACAAAGCTGTGATCACCAAGAGAACATGGTACTGGCATAAAAAAGACACATAGACCAGTGGAACAGAGTAGAGAGCCCAGATATGGACCCTCAACTCTATGGTCAAATAATCTTCGACAAAGCAGAAAAAATATACAGTGGAAAAAAGAGTCTCTTCAATAAATGGTGCTGGGAAAATGGGACAGCTATATGTAGAAGAATTAAACTCAACCATTCTCTTACACTGTACACAAAGATAAACTCGAAATGGATAATAGACCTCAACGTGAGACAGGAATCCATCAGAATCCTAGAGGAGAACATAGGCAGTAACCTCTTCGATATCAGCCACAGCAACTTCTTTCAAGATATGTCTCCAAAGGCAAAGGAAACAAAAGCAAAAATGAACTTTTGGGACTTCATCAAGATCAAAAGCTTCTGCATAGCAAAGGAAACAGTCAACAAAACAAAGAGGCAACCCATGGAATGGGAGAAGATATTTGCAAATGACAGTACAGACAAAAGATTGATATCCAGGATTTATAAAGAACTTCTCAAACTCAACACACACAAAACAGATAATCATATCAAAAAATGGGCAGAAGATATGAACAGACACTTCTCCAATGAAGACATGCAAATGGCTAATAGACACATGAAAAAATGTTCATCATCACTAGCCATCAGGGAGATTCAAATTAAAATCACATTGAAATACCACCTCACACCAGTTAGAATGGCCAAAATTAGCAAGATAGGAAACAACGTGTGTTGGAAAGGATGTGGAGAAAGGGGAACCCTCTTACACTTTTGGTGGGAATGCAAGTTGGTGCAGCCACTTCGGAGAACAGTGTAGAGATTCCTTAAGAAACTAAAAATAGAGCTTCCCTATGGCCCTGCAATTGCACTACTGGGTATTTACCCCAAAGATACAGATGTGGTGAAAAGTAGGGCCATCTGTACCCCAATGTTTATAGCAGCAATGGCCACGGTCGCCAAACTGTGGAAAGAACCAAGATGCCCTTCAACGGATGAATGGATAAGGAAGATGTGTCCATATACACTATGGAGTATTATGCCTCCATCAGAAAGGATGAATACCCAACTTTTGTATCCACATGGATGGGACTGGAAGAGAGTATGCTGAGTGAAATAAGTCAAGCAGAGAGAGTCAATTATCATATGGTTTCACTTATTTGCGGAGCATAACAAATAACATGGAGGAATTGGGGAGAGCTGAGGAGAGGGGAGTTGGGGGAAATTGGAGGGGGAGAGGAACCATGAGAGACTGTGGAATCTGAAAAGCAACCTGAGGGTTTTAAAGGGTCAGGTGGTAGGAGGTTGGGGGAGCCAGGTGGTGGGTATTATGGAGGGCACACATTGCATGGAGCACTGGGTGTGGTGCAAAAACAATGAATTCTGTTATGCTGAAAAGAAAAAAAAATAAAAATAAAAATAAAAGCACATGAGAAATAAGCATAGTCTAATTTGAAAGTGTGCTTTAGACTTTTTTTTTTTCCCCTAAAGAGCAGGCTTTAGTTTCCCTTTGTCTGCATATGCCTTGATTTTCTTTAATTCTTAAAGGACATTTTTGCTAAATGCAGAAATCATGGCTGATAGATTTTTTTCCTTCAACGCTTGAAAAATGTGGTGCCACTTCCTTCTGGTTTCTACTGTTTCAGATTAGAAATCTATTGACACTCAAATCAATGCTCGCATGCAGGTAATGTGTTCTGTGGTTGTTTATAAGATTTTTGTCTTTGTCTTTAGTTTTCAGAAGTTTATTTATGATGAGCTGGCTTGGATTTCTTTGGTTGTATCATATTTGGAGTTTTCTCAGGTTTTTGAATTGTAGGTATATGTCTTCTCTCATATTTGCAAAGTTTTCGGCCACTATTTCTTTTAATATTTGTTTAGCTACACATTCTTTCTCCTCTACATTGGAACTCTGATGATATGTGTTTTAAATCTTTTATTATTTTTACAAAGACCCCAAGACTTTTCATCATTTTTAAAGTCTATTTTCTCTGTATTTTTCTGAGTAGATTTTATTGATCTGTTCTCATGTTCACTGGCTTTATCTTCCATAATCCCCACTCTATTATGGTACTCATACAGCAAGTTTTTGTTTTTGTTTTTCTTTTTCTTTTTTCTGTTATTAATTTTTCAGTTCCATAATTTCTATTCGGTTCTTTATGACTTTTATTTCCTTTATGAAATGTTGTATTTTTTTCATTTGCTTCAAGGCAATTCACAATTATTATTGAAACAACACTATAGTAATTGCTTTATTTAGTTTTAACTTCAAATTTGAATCTTCTTGTTGCTTGGTAGACAGGTGATTTTTTCTTGTGCCTCAGTAGATTGGATGTTTCTAGGGGACTCTTGGTGCTAATAAATCTATTTTACAGGCTATGTCCTGGTTTTGGTTTAGCATATAGTTTTTAGGAAAAACAAAGGCAATTCAAAAGAATCCAGGTGTCTGCTAAGTACGGGAACCTCTGAAAACCTTTGGCGTAGATAGAGATCATAGTTCAAATGAAGTTGTAATGTGATGTATCACACAATAAATGGCCTAGTACAACCTCTGTGTAGATGTTTCCCTTCCTCAGATATGCCCACCTTGGAAGAGGAACTTTATTACACATTTTTTGTAATTTTGATTACATATTTTGTCCTTTTCACCTGTGCAAATTTTTATTTTGCTTATGCTTTTGCAAAAAATAGATATTCAGGTAGAATTTAAAATATTAAGTTTACTGTAAAATTCACAATGTGTTTTTCTTAGCCCGAATATTTAGATTTGAAAATTTAGCTATGTCTGAAAGGATTGGCAAATAAGATTAGTTTTAGAGAAGATATAAGATAAAAAGCTTATTCATTCTCAATCTAATATGAGAAACTGCTATTGTAGTACTATTTTTCATAATAAATGGCCATAAATAACACAGTGACCATTAATGAAAACTCAATGAATAAATTCAATAACATCTATGCAGTGGAGTTCTATGAAGTGGAAATTAGAAATCATGAATTTTCCTACAACTATCATTTATTAGTTCTCCATAATATATTGTCAAATATGTATATAAGGAGTTGTGAATAAGTGTGTATGCATGTTTACTTAAATGATAAAAATGTCAGAATAAACTATAATATTTTTTAAAAATTATCTATAAATGAAAGAGATGGTAAAGATGGATAGAAGGTTACAATATCCATAAAATATTTTATATACTTTAGAGTTATAAAAATGTTTTATAGGTATAAAAACAAAATTAAAATTACTGAATGAAATGAAAATAAAAAACTGAAATGAAAATAAACAAAAAAGTGTTCTACATAACTTAAAAAATAATAATTTGATTAGATATTCTAGGTATAATTTACTTGCAGGACAAAAAGAAATGTAAAATATTTCCTGTTTTCAATAATCACAAATGATGTTAGTATCTATATTTTCATTCTGAGAATAAAGAGATTGAGTATGCATTATGGGAAAGCAAATAAGTAATTATACTTGTCTCATTAAGAACTAGGATTTATGAATGGGAGAAACGCTGCAGAGATATAAGATTGATGAGTTAGGTAAAATCTCTGTCATCTTTAATTTGTACTGAGTGCAGAAGTATGAACTCCTAATTTATTTTCTCTTCAAAAGAAAGGAGGAAAATATTTTCTAGTTGTAGCCATGGTTGGGGGGGAGAGTCAAGAAATGATCGAGTAGCAATGAGCAGTGACTGTGGGCACAAACTATACAAGATAAGCCTCAAATACCTTGTCATTACAGAAAGCAAGGAAAATAAGAAGCTATCAGTGAAAACTGGGACATGTTCTAGAGAACTTGTAGTCAATTTGAATAGTCTTCTTTCATAAGCCAAAGATGGAACAATATGAACATCATCAATATGAATTGTAACTGCAATAGATTAGAACACATTAAATGTATTTATATACATGAGTTCATAACAATATAGCTTTAAATGTTGTTTTTAAGGTAGATATTATTTTAAAGCTATTTCAACAATATCTCTCATTCCATGTGCTTTTCTTACAACCTAACTGTCTTTAGGAAGTGGGAGCTATATGTCTTCCCATTGAAGCTAGATGAATCTTTCTGCCTATCTCTACCCACTGAATAATATCAACTTGAAGCTTGGGACTCCTGGGTGGCTCAGTTGGTTAAGCGGCTGCCTTCGGCTCAGGTCATGATCCCAGCGTCCTGGGATCGAGTCCCGCATCCGGCTCCTTACTTGGCAGGGAGCCTGCTTCTCTCTCTGCCTCTGCCTGCCGCTCTGTCTGCCTGTGCTCCCGCTCTCTCTCTCTCCCTCTCTCTCTGACAAATACATAAATAAAAAAATATATCAACTTGAAGCTATAGAACTTCTAAGGTTGTCCTCAAAATGCAATGCACTCCCCCTCTTTTTCTCTTTGAAAAATTTCTCTAGGTGTGGCAAGTCACCATGTAAACATTTAGACTGTTATCATAGCCTGGATGGGTTATCAACAACAGAAATATACTTCTCACAAATCTGGAGGCTAGGAAGTCTAAGATCAAGGTATCAATAGATTCAGTGTCTGTGAATGACAGGCCTGTTTCAGATAATTGTCTATTTGCTATCTTCGCACCTGGTAGAAGAAATGAGTAAACTCTCTGAGGTTTCTTTTATAAGAGCACTAAGTTCTATTTGTGAATGTTCTGCCCTCATCACCTGATCATTTCCTAAAGGCTCCAACTCTAAATGCTATCACATTGGGAATTAGGTTTCAACACCTAAATTTAAGGAGGACACAAACATTCAGTCTATAGCAACTACCCTCAGGCTGACATGTTGTTAGAAAATTCAAATGAGCCCATATTGAAATATCACATAGACAGGCCTAATTCTTCGTGCACAGAGAGAAGTGCCTGACCAGTCGCCAACTCTTTAGTTTTCTGCTGTACCAGTTTTAGCAACTGCCTGTCTACAACAACATTAAAGGTCTCAAACACCAGATTAGGGATCTCAAACACCAGAACTGCTCAGCTGACCCTTTCCTGATTAGTGATTCATGCAAAGATGAGAGGTAAATGATTGCGACAGTTTTAAGCCATCAAGACTTGAGGGTTTTGTTTGTTTGTTTGTCTAATTTTAAGCCAGAACAGTAGGTACCTGGAACAGTCACATTTGGAAGTTAGGAAAACAGCACTTAAAAACAAAAACAAAAATAAAAAAAGGTAAATGAAGGGAAAGAATCCAAGGATACATCCTGCATTTTCGGTACAAACTATAACTAAGTGTAACCAAATAGTTAGTGATAGAAGTTTAGGTCAGAAAAATATTCTGCTGGGGCGCCCGGGTGGCTCAGTGGGTTAAAGCCTCTGCCTTCGGCTCAGGTCATGATCCCAGGCTCCTGGGATCCAGCCCCGTGTCAGGATCTCTGCTCAGTGGGGAGCCTGCTTCTTCCTCTCTCTCTGCCTGTCTCTCTGCCTACTTGGGATCTCTGTCTGTCAAATGAATAAATGAAATCTTTAAAAAAAGTCTTTTTTTTTTTAAAGTTTTTACTTATTTATTCAACAGACAGAGATCCCAAGTAGACAGAGAGAGAGGAGGAAGCAGGCTCCCTGCTGAGCAAAGAGCCCGATTCGGGGCTCCATCCCAGGACCCTGAGATCATGACCTGAGCCACCCAGGCGCCCCTGAATAAAATCTTAAAAAAAAAAGAAATGAAAAATATTCTGCTAATAATTGATGAAGAATGATTGAATTTTATGAGGTTACTTTCAAAGCACTAACATGTTGGTTGTCTAGGAAATGACTATCAATTATTGATAACCAGATAACTACATATTATGTGCCTCCTGATGGAGAGTGCAACAGAACTTATAAAGAATTCTTATAAAAAAAACAAACATGAAGGGGAAGAAATCAGAGTAGGAGATGAACCATGACAGACTATGGACTCTGGGAAACAAACTGAGGGTTTTAGAAGGGAGTGGGGTGAGGGGATGGGTGAGCCTGGTGATGGGTATTAAGGAGGGCATAGATTGCATGGAGCACTGGATGTTATATGCAAATAATCATGGAATACTACGTCAAAAACTAATGATGTACTGTACAGTGACTAACCTAACACAATAAAACAAACAAAACTAAAACAACAAAACTTCAATCCAATAAATCTAGATGTAACTTCAGTTTACAGGCACTGCAGTAGATGTTGAACTGTGTTAACTGGGAGATTCTGCAGGACAAAAACAACCCTGTTCTTTACTAAATACCAAAGAAACAGAGAGATAGAAAAGAACCTATAGATTAACTTAAACATTTTTATTTTTGTTTTACGATTGAATCAGATATCCAAATAAGGTCCAGATGTTCAAACTGGTTGATATGCCCATTACATATCTTTTTAAGTTAATCATGAAACTTTCACAGCAACATTGTATTTGATAATATATTGAGATTATAATTCATCTGTATCATATTGATATTGTATTTTATTTTACAAATAAGTTTTTACTTTTTGCAGCTATATGTTGAAATGTGTATCTTGGATTTGCTAAAAAAATCTTTTTGAAAAGATTTTATTTATTTATTTGTCAGAGAGAGAGCGAGCAAGCACAGGCAGACAGAGTGGCAGGCAGAGGCAGAGGGAGAAGCAGGCTCCCTGCCGAGCAAGGAGCCCGATGTGGGACTCGATCCCAGGACACTGGGATCATGACCTGAGCTGAAGGCAGCGGCTTAACCAACTGAGCCACCGAGGCGTCCCTGGATTTGCTCAAAAATCTTTGAAGGAGTGGTGGAAAAGAGTACAAATAAGATAAAATAAGCCACAAATTGATCATTGTTAAAGGTAAGTGACAGTACATGACAGTGTTTTTTTTTCATATTAGTCTTTCCCTCTTATATATATATTTGAAATTTTTCATGATTAAAAAATAATGATGGGAAACCCTCTGAAATGTACATTGATCTCATAGGAAATACTAACTTTTATTGTTACAAATATAATACACATTCATTGCTGTGAAGCTTTTGTTGATACCATATAAGAAAATTGGTCTCATTGGCTCTATTTCTCCTTTTCATTAGAGATAGAGAGTGAATGAAAATAAACAAGAAACTCTACATGCAAAAATATAGTTTTTGACCAAGTGCTAATTGGAAGGGGAGTTCATCTGTTTCTGGAAGGTAATTTTTATAATAAGTGTCTCCTGTGTTTTCCTCATCAAGGATTCAGTGTCTGGAGGGAATCGATATCACATTCAGAACATGAACCCTCTTGAAGAAGAAAATAATTTCATATTTATAAGTATACATACACATAAATATAATTTTGTGTCTGTGACTATACTTTAAAAATATATTTTTATAAACTAGCACTACATTTTATACAGAAAATTTGCCTTTATACTTCATATTTTCCTATTTTTATCTGTTTATGTCTTTCTTCTTTTATTATTTGGTCCATTTGGTGTTATTTTGATCCAAGCACATAGTCAGCATTTAGGAACCATCATTTTCACTTCAACCTAGGGATACTTTGTCTTTGCAACTTAAGTATAATCATCTGCCAACTTCTATACAATTCTCTTTTTTGTTTGTGACAATAAATCAGACTCACAAAAAATATTTTTAAAACAGTTTCTCTGATAAAATTTTTTTCTGTTTTTATACATTTATATGCATTCCTAAACTTCATCTTATATATTACCTCTAAACATGTAATTGTTGGATAGGGAAACTGTATTCAAACATTTGCATATATGGAAGACAAAGAAATCTTTCCACACTGCTATTTCATGTGGATTCTGCCAGTGAGTGATGAACCTAACTGTTAAGGCCTACAGACTTCAGTTATTATACCACCTATACAATGTTTAGGTCAAGTTTGCATCCCTGGTCCTGGGAGTGAGGCATCTCTCCAGAGAGTTAAACCCTCAAGAGAGGACTTGGGAGATTGGATGCTCTTCCACTGTTATTTACCAGCCCAGCTCCAGGGACAGAAAGATATTGTGCACAAGCTAAATAGAGGTCATACAGAGGTGAGTAAAGTTCATGCAAAGGTAAATATAGATAACATGTTCTGGAGTAAATCTTAATCAATGGATCTTTAGGGAAGGTTATATTGTGCTCAAACTGACTACTTACATCCCAGGAATATAATCAACTAGTCGTTTCCCTTTGAAACACTGAGTACTTGTATGTACACACATCCAAAATAACCTCAGCAGTGAAGTGTTCTTTTATACTTTCTCATTAAAATACTGAATTTGCACATCTATCTTTCTCAGGAGGGGAGTTTAGTTGCCTTATGGTAGAAATTATAGATGAGAGATCATTTTTGGTGAACATATTTCTAAAAATATCTTCCTGAGCACAAATGTAGTTCATCAATAAGTGAATGGAATAAAATTAAGTACCAGGGTGCAGCTGTTATATTCATGTACTATATGTGGGAAAAAAACAAGCAACTATAGCAAATATATATTTAAATCTCAAAGATAATAAGACAGAAATGATAACTTACACGTGCAGAAATCTCTAAAAGTAATCATTATTGAGAGATTCTTAAAAATAGTGTATAGAGAAACTTTTAAGAAACATGGAAGATAGTGCCAAGAGAAATCTGACTTAATACCATTTCTGACATGATAATTTTACAAAAATCTGATAACAATTCTATAAATTTTAAAATACCTTTAAATTTTATATAGGTTAATAAGATTTTGCCATATTATAAGGACATTTAGAGTATTAGTGATTATTATACTTGATATAGATTATATTTAGCAACAGCAAATCAGCAATCTTAGAATCCCTATCTTAAGATATTATCTGTGAGTAAATCAAGCTGTATTTAGCCTAAGATGAGTTTTGACTTCAGATTCATTTTCTATGAAATCATTTCATCCATTAACACCTAGTTTTATGCTCACAATGATAACTGAAAAGAGAACTCCTTCTTCAATCTCTTCTTGGTGATCATTGATAGAGTGATGGAGGGAGTTTCAGAAGTCTGGAAATATCCTTGGCCTCCAGCTCCATTTTTGGTCACTAAAAACACTACCATACTCTCATTTATTGGACTTATTAAATACCTGTGAGAGGAAAAATAATATTTCGCACAACATCAAGGAAATCTAGGCACAGAATAAAAGTTTTTGTATGGCAAAGAGAATGAGAGGTCAGCATGATGCCATACACATTCATTTTCAGTTTGTGCAAGACTTCAACTCTTTGCCTCTATTTTTAAACAAACAAAACTAGGAACACAAACCTATGAATACATACATTTTTTAGTCATTCTTACATCTAGTTTATTATCCGTACCTGCAAAGTGACTGGCAAGTGACAAAGCTAGTGTGCCAAAATAAATTCAAACACTTTATGTTCCTTCCTAGAGATCTTTGTGAACAAAATTAGTGTCTGTATGGAAATATAGAACTCTCATGTGCCTAAGTTCAAGAACCTTAGAGATACTGTATAAGGAATTCTGAACTCAAGAAGGAACTGTTAAAGGAAATGCATTTAGAATAGATAAAATGACATTATCTGAAAATATCCCTAGGCTTTCTATGAAAATGGAAAATGCAAACATTTATTTTCATCAACACAACTGATTAAGTGACTTTGTAAGATAGATATCCATTGTGAGAACTGGAATGCAGTTTTTGATGCATACGAATTTTTGTGGTCTCTATCTTATACATATATACCAATTTGTTTCTGTCTTGAAGATATCATTTTATGAAATAGTGGTAATAGTTTTTCTAGTAGGGCACATTATCATGGCACATTATTAACTAGTGAGTGCTGACAACATATGTATTTAACTACCAAGATTTGACTAAAAGTGTTGTTACTGATTTTTATATCTATTACATATAACATCTGTTATAAATTATAATATTTATATGTTTGTGTACTTTCTATGAAGCATATAATGTCTAATATTACCTGGTATTTAGCAACTCAGCTGATGAACCTATGCCAAAATGTCTAAACTTTGTAGGAAATTTGAAATTTTTCAATTTGCTTCTTTTTTTTTTTAAGATTGTATTCATTTATTTGACAGACAGAGATCACAAGTAGGCAGAGAGGCAGGCAGAGAGAGAAGGTGAGGCAGGCTCCCCGCTGAGCAGAGAGCCTGAAGGCAGAGGCTTAACCCACTGAGCCACCCAGGCGCCCCTGCAATTTCCTTCTTTTAAAACTTTGTTATTGACAGGTTTTCTTATTGAACTTCATCAATTAATTATGGATTAATTATTATTATTATTTCAAATTTGCAACACCTTTAGGTAGTAAATGGAATAATTTTGCATTCTCTTTTATGGTTTTATTCATTAGCATTCTAGCTGCCACATGATATTCTCATAATTACTAAAAATAAAACTCTTCAGATTACAGGGCTTCTGTTGTCCACTTTTTTGTGGGTGTTACTTGTTTAATCACTAGTTGACCTCTTGTTTTTGTGTATTCAGAACATTCAAAATATTACTTTTATTAAATTTTACATGAAAGGATTCCTGTGTATGATAAACTATGTTATATATTAATATGAAACATAGTAATAATAATTTTAATCTATTTGTAAAATCTGAATGTATTCAGAATAAATGATAAGTGATTAATTTTCTAAGAAACTGAAAGCTAATTATTATGTAAAATTGAATTATATTCCTTAACCAATCTAATGTTATCATTAGGCACTTAGAAATTTCCTCAAGCTCATGAAGAGAGAAGAGCAAATATATCATTAGATGATTTTTTGAAATAATAGGGCTTAAAAAATGAGGCAGCACAACAGTGTGATATGCTATAAATTAAAATGTTAATTAAGTAATAGCCCATTAGTTATATACACAAGACATACACACATTCTTCTATTGCCTCTACATTGGCTGAGGGATGCTACATGGATTGTTTGTTTATTTTTTGTAATATGCTATACCTGCATCTTCAAGCTAAATTAAAATACCATGTAAATAATAATTGTATACACATTCAAAGCCTTAAACTCTTTATATGCCTTTAAATATTCTCTGTGTGCCTTTGGACTAGTCATTTAATCTTGCTAGACTTCAATTTTCTTATCAGAATACTTAAAAATATTGAAAAAATATTGAAAAATACCTATATCACAAGACTGTCACCAATTAACTGATAGCAAGCATATGAAGTCTTCATTATAGCACATATCAATACATGTTCATTTTTTTAAAAGATTTTATTTATTTATTTTGACAGAGAGATCACAAGTAGGCAGAGAGGCGGCAGAGAGAGAGAGAGGAGGAAGCAGGCTCCCTGCCAAGCAGAGAGCCTGATGCAGGATTCGATCCCAGGACCCTGAGATCATGACCTGAGCTGAAGGCAGAGGCTTAACCCACTGAGCCACCCAGGTGCCCAATACATGTTCATTATGATAATATAATAATACTATTAGAATTGGTGATAAATCATTTTATTTTATTGTCTAGACCTCATATTTTCAAAACCCATTCTATTTTCTTAATATCAAAATAGTCATAAAAGCTCTTTTCCTAAAAATCTTTCTTGAACCAAAGTCAAAGATTTCAAATATAATTAAAATGTCATTTTATTTGATGATTGTGGAAACAGTCACACAGATGTAGTAAGAACCAAAAGTCAACTATATTGACATAAGTCATTAAGCACTGATTTCCTTCCTGCCAGTGATATGCTTATTGCCCTGTGCCTAGTACTTTTTAAATATTTATTATATCTAGGCATTAAGGTATCCATGCTGCTGTTCTGTATTTTATTTTCCACTTTGTTTCTCCCAGCTTCTCACTATGCACTCAAAAATAACAATTGCAATTTTTTAGGAGCAATTTAGCATAGGAATAGTTGAGCCCCAACTTCAAATAATGATTCAGTTGTGATGTTCTTTAAGTGCAAATAAATTTTCTTGGTTTTCTAGATATGGGAAAAAGACATTTGACACTTTCAAACTTGTTCAGAAACTTTGAAACTATGAGGTGTATGAAAACAAACCCAATGAGCTGTTTATTAAAAGCAATAATGCACAAAACTCAAAAAAAAACCCACAATGATGTTGATTCCATTGCTCTAATTTACTGTGTATGTTAGTAAATATAACACATTACCCCAACCCCAAATTTGGCACAACTATTAGCTTTTTCTCCTAATTAAATTCTGTTCACAAGAAAATAAAGTGTCATCTTTGTTTTTCTTCTCCTTTCTGCAAATAAAATACAAACAAGCAAGCAAATAAAACAAGACAATGAAACTTAATTGTACCTTAAATTGTATCTTAATTGACCATTCAATTATTCAAAACTTAATTATTTGTTTTATTGACTAAAACATATTACATTTTGGAAATGAGAAAATAGACCAGTCACAGACCTTTGACTCTGTAGGCATAGGTTATCTCAAATTTTAAAATGTTGACTTTATTTTGAAAGAAATCTTAGAGGAACAAGTTACAGAGTAGTTGCCAGACTCCAAAGCTATACTTTCTTTTGAGGGTAACTTCTTCCTTGGGCATTGCTGATTATATTTTTAAAAAGTAGAACATTAGTCTCATAGTATCTCATAATAATCTCTGTTACTAGAGATTTTAATCATTAAAAATGATATTAAAAGAGGCTTAGAGTGTGCCAGCATGAAAAGTTCCCTGAACCTGCTCTCCAGTAAAATTGGCATTACTCAAAAAAAAAAATTGTTTAAACTCTCAGGATATGGTTATAGAAACATACAGACAATGAAGACACATTTATTTAAGAAAATCTAATGTAATAAAAGTAAGAATCTGTGGTACTTATACTGAGATTCACTCCCTCACTTGTGCCTCCATACTCAGCAAGATAACAGTTGCATTACAGATTAATGCAACCAGAAATATTGGGTTACCTCTTTGCCTAGCTCCTGGTCAAAGGGATATATCTTCCCAGGAGGGTAAGACATGAGCATTTTTTTCATCTTAACCCAGCTACAGATGCTGAGGTTGTTAAAGGTGAGGAGCCCCAAGAGGTGGGAGTTCCCTTCTTTCACTCATGTTCAAACTGTGTGATAGAATTTCTGTCCTGGGTGCAGTACCCCTGAGAATACTGGTACCCTGATCATACTTGCCCAGTTCTTAAGGTACTAATTCCATCCTGGGAGAGTCAGGTAAGAAGACCTTAGGCTACTTCTCTGCACTCCCCCAATCATACAGCACTCAGTTCCTAAAGTAGCTTTGTAACCAAGAGAGAAGCACACCATTATCCCCATATCCATCTCCAGAGATGTGACTCAGAATTTTTTCCTTGGGTAGGAGGATGTGGAGGGAGAAAGAAACAAGTCTTAAAAATCATAGCTCCTAATATCTTCTAGAGGAATTGAACTTGAAATAAAGTTCAAGCCTAAGAAATGAACAAACAAACAAGCAAAAAAAAAAAAAAATAGTGCAAGTTGTGATGAAAGGGAATTAGGAGATTAGTAGGGTCATTGGGCATATAGGCTAAACTGTAAGCTAATTACCTTACCTGGAAGAACCAGAGAAAAAGCCAACTGGGATAAACTCAACTAGGGTCTAAAACTTTTTTTAATCGATGATCTCAGGAATTATCTCGTCAAAGGAGCCTGAATTTTATTGGTTTTGTCTGTGGATCAATTTATGGCCAGCATATTATTGAACATTACACAACAGTTAATTAGCAATTACTGGAACATAACAGCTGGATGAGATCAGGGAGAAAGAGACAGCCAAATACTGGCCTGCCAGAACCACTGTCATACCAGAGTGAATGTAGAAAACCCAAGCCTATACCCCTTTATTCGTGTGCTAGGTCTGCTGTAAAAAAGTACCACAAACTAAGGGGCTTAAACAACGAAAAACTAGTTTTACAGTTCTGGAGGCTAGAGGTCAAAATCAAGGTGTTAGCAGTGTTGGTTTTTTTTTTTTTTCAGGGCTGTGAGACAAAATCTGTTCCATGCCTCTCACTAGTTTCTTATTGGTTTCCTGGCAATCTTAGATATTCCTTGCCTTATAGAAGCATCATTCTGATCTCTGCCTTCATCTTGATGTAGCGTTCTTCCTATGCACAACTCTATGTCCAAATTTCCATTTCTTATAATAAAGATACTAGTCATATTGGATCGGGGTCAACCCAATCCAAATCCTAAATTAGCTAATTAAATCTGCAATAACTTTACTTCCAGAATTACATTCTGAAGTACTGGGGATTAGGATTCCCATGTACAAGTTTTGGAGAGAAACAATTCAATCTATAACAGCCTCCATGAAAAGCAATATTAAAGGCTTAAAAATTTTGTAGGAAGAATAGGCTCCATTAAAATAATCGAGCCATTCAGTAAGCAACAACAAGCAAGTACAAATAACAAGTTCAAGAGGGAGCATACCCAGAATTGCTACAATATATTATCTAAAATTTCCACATTCTAACAACAAAAATAGAACATTTTTTTAAAAGGGTGGGGGGGGGACAGAACCTGCCTGTAAGAATGAACAGAATTTAAATTCCTTTAAATTTAAAGGAAAAAAAAAAACAAAAGAAAACAATAATAACAAACCTCCAAATTACCATTTGCAAGTATGTTCAAAGAATAAAAGGAAATCATTACTAAAAAAGTGAAGATGTGATGACAATGTCTCTTCAAGTAGAAAGTATCAATGAAGAGAAAGAAATTATAGAACACAGTGGAAATTATGGGGTAGAAAGTATAATAATTAAAATGGGGGTTCCTGGGTGGCTCAGTGGGTTAAGCTTCTGCCTTCAGCTCAAGTCATGATCCAGGATCCTGGGATCGAGCCCCGCATCAGGCTCTCTGCTCAGCAGGGAGCCTGCTTCCTCCTCTCTCTGCCTGCCTCTCTGCCTACTTGCAATCTCTGTCTGTCAAATAAATAAATTAAAAAAAAAATAAAATA